>LJIJ01001040.1:0-60061 GCA_001718145.1 Orchesella cincta
TTACCGAAACGGCAGCTGGAGTTCAAAAATAAAACTGTCTTCCTTGAGTTTAAGGCAGTCAGTGCTCAGGACGTTAATTAACGTCCTGGACCCCAAGCTTGGTCCCTGGCAGGGATCCAAATTTGGGTTCCTGGGGCCCAAATTAACGTCCCTGGGACCCAAATTTGGGCCCGGGACTCTAATTAACGTCCCAAGGACCCAAATTAGGGTCCCAAAAATTAAAAAATTAACAAATATTTTTGTAACAAGAATTGTTTAATGTAAAAATTACGCACTAATTTTATTAATTTTTTTCGACGAAAAAAAAAATTTTCCACCGTGGAACATTTGCATTTTTATGCTTTGGGTAGAAACGGCGAATTTTCAGAAATTAAATACTTTTCCCCAATGGTTGAACTATATGTCCCAGGGACCCAAATTAACGTCCCTAATATTAGAGACCCTAATTAACGTCCCAGGGACCCAAATTAAGGCCCCTGGCAGGGACCCAAGCTTGGGTCTCAGGGACGTTAATTAACGTCCTGAGCACTGACTGTAAGGTGCAATATTTAACCTCATAATCAAAACATCAAATCAATACTATATATCGTGAGTACGGAGAGATTCAAAAACCAACAGTAAAATACGTCGGTGGGCGTATGCGTTGTGTACAAGGGTGAGACCGCAAAAATCCTAATATATGTGGATTAAGTCGGCTGAGCTTCAATTTATTGTCTGCTCTTCCCATAAATACATACATGCAAATAATCTTCTCATACGAGGCTTAGTATTTTCTTAATTTTTTTAGAATAATTAAACTATATATGAGATCGGATAATAGGAATACAGTAATATTATCACATGGAAGTATTGTAAGCGAGAAGGAAACTTGCTATTCAAGAATATGTATTCCCAGCTCGCCAAGTGAGTATGAGGAAGCATTGTTGCTTACGAATTTGCACACAGATGTTTTTTAAGGAGAAATTCCTGTTCTCTATTGTATACGTATTTTATTTTAATGTAAAATCGTGTAGTAACGCGTACCATGGGTCTTCAACCTTTCGTAGAAGAGTGGCACTGCCACGAGAACACCAGACGCTCGCCTATCCTGCCCATGTTAAGGATTGACATGTGTAAATGGGATACTTGGAAGAAGACATTGAGTAATGCCCTATAATGTCCATGTTAATAAGCGGGGAGAACACTTGCAAGGTTTAAGACCCATGGCGCGTACTACCCGTTTTTTTAGGTATATTATATCATCGTGCAGAAATTACTTCCCCTTGAAATATCTAATAGTTTTTTGCTCGAAGATCCCGTTACTCGAAATTATATGAAGTGTATATTCAATTAAATCACTCCTCTACAAAGAAAGGCAGTTTTGGGAACCATGTATGAATACCTATCTCACTGTCATCAACAGGGCCGTCGCAACTGAATTTTGAGTGGGGGGGACAAAAGCAATTAGAAATGCGAATTTTAAATATTTGCTAAGCGGACCCGTAACGTAAATCAGTACAGATACAAAAGCAAAGGAGCAAAAGAAGAATGGTCCGGCTTGTTTGTAAATTTACAAATTTTTTCACACTTGAAATCAGTGTAAAAAGCATTTTTGATCATAAAACCAGTCTACATAGCAATTTTCAATCACAATATGGAGCAAATAAGTAAACATTCTGTAATTAAATTATTAATACCAGGTTGGGTAGCAAGCAAGAAAGAAAGGGCCGGACTTCAATAGGTCATTTTCAGACCCCGCTCCCCCCTTTGTCACGCTTATATGACGGTGCCCTGAAACATCCTCCGTCACGTAACGCTAGAAAAATATTAGTTTGATTGCATAAATACATATCCTAAAGACAACCAGAAGAGTTTAAAATCCGACAAGGTTGTTTTTCCGTATCAACTACATAAATTTCACTGTGTTTGTGCTTTGTATCCATTTTGTGCTCACTAATTAAACCTTTGTGTAAGGAAATTTTTTTGCCAAATTTAAAAAAAGAAAACCGTCACGCTCGCCCTGGACCCCGTTTCGCTCAGTAACGCGGAGCTGGAACCCCCCTCCCCACATACCTGTGTTACGTTTGATATGGGCGGCCCCATAGTAAAGTACGCAAAGCATTTAAATGTCCTTTTATTGACAGTAGTTTAATAAATATACAAAGTATTTAAATGTTCTTTTCTTGGCTGCAATTGAGTTATTTATGCAAAATTTTAAATGTCCTTTTGCTTCCTGCTGATTGGGTAATTATGATTACGTTTTTAGATTTTAGATTTTAATGGCTGTAGTTTAGTTAAATATGTAGAATATTTTGCAATGCATATAAATGTCCTTTTCGTTATCTGTAATTTAGTTAATTATGCAAAATGTTTAAATGTCCTGTTCTTGGCTGTAGTTTAGTTATTTATACCAAGTAATTAAATGTTCTTTTCTTGGCTGTAGTTTAGGAAACAATGCAAAGTATTTAAATGATTTTTTTCTTCCTGTTGTTTAGATAATTATGCAGTGCTTTTAAATGGCGTTTTTCTGGCTGTAGTTTCGTCAAGTTTGCAAAATATTTAAATTTTCTTTTCCTTCCGGTTGTTTAGGTATATATGCAATGCAAATAAATGTCATTTTCTTTATCTGTAATTTCGTTAATTATGCAAAACTTTTAAATGCCCTTTTCTTGGCTGTAATTTAGTTAAGTAAGCAAAGTTTTAAATGTCCATTTATTGGCTGTAGTTTAGATATATATACAAAGTATTTAAATGTCCTTTTCTTGGCTGTAGTTTAGTTAAATATGAAAAGTATTTAAATGTCCTTTTCTTGGCTGTAGTTTAGTTAAATATGAAAAGTATTTAAATGTCCTTTTCTTGGCGATAGTTTTGTTAAATATACAAGGTATTTAAATTTTCTTTTCATTGCTGCAAGTTAGTTATTTACGCAAAGTTTATAATGTCCTTTTCCTTTCTGTTGTTTTGGTAATTATGCAATGCGTTTAGATGTCCATTTGTCGGCTGTAGTTTAGTTATAAGTTAGTTATAGTATAAATGGTTAATATAAGGTCAGGTAGCAAGCGAGGAAGTAGGGCCGGACTTGAAAATGAAAAATGTTTAAGCAGATGCAAAAGTTCTGTTGAAACCCGTACAATTTTTCATATTTTTAACATTTATCGTTCAAAAGTCCGGCTATTTCTTTCTTTCCTGCCGTCCGGCCTGGAACGAACGTTCCACCCTGCTCCCCCATCGTTACGGGCCTGTACCAATCTCACTGTCATCAATCATCAACAAAGTTTCAATGCAAACTGATGTACTGTAAAACTTAAGCTTTATTTTCCATGATTTTTGCGAGGGTAGACTATAAAATCTTCATATTTCAATCTCATGTATGTATGGTTATATATGGAAGAAAGATTGTGGTTAAACTGCCAAGTATGTAGTGAGTTCAGTATTCTATTATAATTTCGAGAGTTCTACCTAACTTCGTTGAATTCAACAAAACTCCAAAATTTGAAAATATCCTATGCATACTACAATCTATTTGCTTTCCGTTGGTTCTTGTAATGATTGCAGAAGATTATGTAACAGGTTTTTTCATGAGAATTATCTTGTATTTACTTGGAAACGAATACACGAACTGTGTTAATTATTGAAAATTTTCAAAGAAGCGTTTTTTGAACCTGCAACACGAGCCGTCTACATCATTACAAACACGTCAAAAAAAAGAATCATAGCCCATAAAGTAATTTATAAGAATCCAGTTCCAACGTCCGGAAAGCATTAAAGATTTATAGTATTCCACGCAAATTTTTAATTAACCATAGAAATATTGTAAGGAAAGAGATTCAATACTTGATTTAAAAACGTTCAATTTAGACCAGGTATTTAAAAAAGAATGCATGACGTTCGGATGATTTTCCAATAAATTTACTGGGCCATTACGTTTTAAAAAGAGAGCAATATCTACAGATATAATCTATTATTTCCAATTCTTACTTGCTTTAAGATTACGGAGTTCCTGATAAAGCTGGCTACTTCGGATGTATCTCATTGTTTAACCCACAAAACACGAAGCAAGTTCAATAACTCCTTGTGGGAATTCCAGTGGAAGAAATAAGATGTTTATCGCAATCATGATTTTTAGTTACCAGGTCAGAATCTGTTCTGCTTTCACCGCTGCTTACACGAGCCGAAACTCTTCTTATGGTTTCTCCAAACTGTGGGAATGGTTGAATTCGTGAACGACAAGCGCTTTCTCTTATTCGCTTGAATTGTCGAGTAAATTAGACAGAGGCTGGCGGCTGTCAGCAGAATTGAAGGGATTGTTTTGATGACAACACTGAAAAAAATTAGATTTCATTTGGTTGACTTTACTGTGAAATTATGTTGAACAACGGAGATCATTATAAATATCTACCTGTAAAACCAGAAATTTGCTCTTATTTGGCTTTGGATTACGTTCCGCCATTTGGCGTAGGAGTTTCACAGAAAACGGGGGATACAAATGATGAAATGATGATGAACAAATGATGAATGTACAAAAATGATGAAGAAATGTAAGTAATTGCTACAGCGCAACAGGCCCTTTCCACAAAGTTGTTCCACGACCATAATTCGCAATCATGATGTATCTTCTGTTAACAAAAGTTTCTGTTCACAAAAATTACAAGTTTGAGTGAAGCAAAGCGTACACTGTCTAAGCATACGTGCGATGGTTTGGTGACGCTAGGTATGTTGCACATAAAGTGTACTCCAAAGTCTGGAAGAGGTGTCCCCGAAATTAAGTCCAGCGAGAATTAAATTGGTTGGGTTACTCATGGATCGTCTGGTAGACAATCAAATTTAGGGTGTTCCCAATACTCCCAGCAAACAGAGAATGGGATTGACGTAGCTGTGAACGTTATAGTACCTGGGCAGGAAGGGTTTGAGGCTTATTCCACAATATCCCAAGAAATATCTCTGGTTTAATCCAATATCATTATCACCAAGTTGTTGGGAGAAAGTTTGGTAGTCCAGAGGATGATTGAAATATTTGCGACCAATGTGTAATTTCTCCCTACAACTTGGTGAAGTTGTTGGTGGTTGGTGGTTCCCAATAACAGAAATAAGTAGAACCTGGAATATCAAAGAGTCATATTCATCATAACATCATTTTCAGTCAACGGTCAATACAAGGATTAACTCTAGGAGTTCCGAGGCAATACTTTGATACTAAATAACTATACACGCTGCTACGTAAGTTAACCAAATACTTGAATTGATAATATGTATAGTTATGTTATATCTCAGATTAATCCAACAAGCCTTTGACTACGTGTATTACATAGGCCAATCAATTGACTACGATGTTAACATGGTTCGAAAGAAATTGAATTGCATAATAAGGCTGACAGAAAAGGTGTTTGGCAGATACAAGTTATCTCATCATTACACAACGTTTATGGAACTGATATTAAATTTGTACTTTCACAGATTTTTTCTTTGAAAAGCACTTGTAATAGGATCGTGTGTCGTTTTTCGTTTAATCAGTTTGAACGCAGCTTTCTTCATTTATTTACTTGACCCCCGTCTAAATCATATTTCACATTTTAAACAAAAACTAAGACTAGTACCTAAATACAACAAATCCTAACAGACATGAACAGAAATATACTTTAAAAATATTGCTAAAAGCGTTGTTAAAGTTGAGACAGTTTGAATCCCCATCTAATCCCCTTTTACGATTTCTTTAACTTTCCACTGTACTTTCTTTGACGTCTACTTTTGCAGCTATATCTGAAAATACTACATCTGAAAATACTACATCTGAAAATACTACATCTGAAATCTGACATCATAGCTTCTCATTTTATTCAACTAAATCATTAGTTATCAATGATAACTTATCATTGTAGCTCTCGCATGGGAAAATAGTGAATCCCGAAGCGACCAGTGGAAGGAAAAGGGTACTACTTAATACCTTACCCCTTTGTGTAATAAGTAATAATAAGTACCCTTTAGTGTAGCCGATCGTAGGAAATTTCCAATTCATCATGTCTTAGAAACAGGTGCTCAGTTACATGTCTGCTTTTGATAGATTATATGACATTGAACATGTTACCCCGTTTTCCTCTAAACCACAGAAACGCCAGTAAAAAGCAAAGTTCCTTTGCTTTTGAAGCAGTATCAGCTTTCAGTTGGTTCTTGAACTGAAAGAAATTCCAAAGAAAAACCCTTTAACTTGCTTTACTAGAGTAACATTTATATGAAGCCTATTTGTACATTCCAGCTTTGTTCTATCACCTTTGACTCATTTTTAAAACTCCTGAACACGTGCCAATTAAAATAACGACTTTCCTAGTAATACTATTATTAGTAAAGTAATGTAAATGTAAAGCATGAAAAGCTTTTGAATGGGAAATAAGTCTTTTGTTTTATAAGTTATACGTGTCTTCGTTGTGTTTTTAAAAACCTTTATCGCTAAGCCTTTAATCTACTACATGGTAGAAGTACTGTGACTATGTAATTCAACAAAATAAGACGCATGGCAAACGATTGAACTAGGGAGAAAACAGTCACTCAAAACATTTCCTGCTATTGTTTTTCCCAGCCATTTAAATAAAATCGATGTAGTATGTTGAAGTGTTTTCAACACCCCGATTATAACCATGAACAATTATGAAGTTAAAAGTTAATTGATTAAAAGCGGGAAGTTATGGAATTTTTTACGACATGACATTTTTCCGGTTCTGAAATTCTATCATTGCAGAAGTTGCAAAATTTAACACTAAGCCAATAAATTATACTTTCTCACAATTCTTGCGAATTGTTTACTTCAAACAATTTTCGGGGTAGCAAAGGTGAGAGCATAGTAATCTCTGTAATTTGTATACGGAACAGTATTAACTGCTAGGGTTGAGTTATTCAACCTCTTAACACATTAGACATTGACTCATTTTAAACCTGTCTTTCTCTAGAACTGGAAATAGAAAATAAATAACAAAAACTGGTTTCATATGGATATCATTCATGGTAATACTCAATATCTCAACAAAATTGTTTACATCATGATTTACAACATTTAGAAAAAAGCGTCATAGAGTAAGTGTGTACTTATTTAAAGTTTGACAACGTTTAATTGGAAACTTGATAAAAAATGACTACATGCTGATATCAATATTTTACGAATATTTTAATTAGAGTACATCGGGTAATGTATGAAACTGTCAATCTTTAAAAAAATATAATGCCAAATATTACTTTTCTAAAATATACCTGCTAGTCAAATGAGTGTACCATGTGAACTTTTCGATACAAGATAAGTTTAAAATGGCTACTTGTACAAAAAAAAGTTTGAGAATTTCATCAAATATTGCCACACAGGATCAACTACAGGTACTTGATACTTCTAAAAAAGTGTCGGAGATAATTTATTATTCTTACTACCATATCTATGTACTTCTACGTGGGTGTAATACACAGAATTTACATATATAACAGCGTCGCTAAAAACCTGTTCACAAGAACATTTAAACTTTTGGTTCATATTTACAATCATGATCACTGATCTGATCGTCAATAAGGTTTCAATATAAATCGCTGAGTTAGTTTGATTTTGCATGAAAGAGGTATTACTCATACTAGGAAGGAAACAATTGTAAGATGACATGTAGCGCTTACGCAATACACTGTAAAAAAGAAATATAAGACGTGAATCCGGTAACAAAATATACCCAAAATACGTAGGTATTATCAGAAAGGCTGCACCAATTTTAATTTGCTCTTTTTTTAAAACTACTTGACATATTAGTACGATTTTTTCTACATAGTTTTCCTGGACCCTTGTTCATATTTTTCACTTGTGTTTGAGAACTTAAGTGATTATGGAATTATTTAAGACGCCTCGAAGTCCAAGCTATGACATTCCGTTTTTTTCAGATGCTTATCTGAATAATATCTTCGCATACCTGTGCAGTTTTTTTGATTTTTGAAATAAAAAATAGTCTTATGGTGAAAGGGTACGGCTGCAATGAGAGTGCACGACTCAAATACGGCTGAGATTTTTTAGTTTTTTTTTCTGACGGTCTTTGAAGTGTGGCTAAGCAAATTTTTATTACAAGAAAATTCCATAATTTCACGTGTCCTTGCCTAGTGTGTTTATGTAGGCTGCTTGTACCTTTTCGACAAGTCAGTATAAGCCTGTCCGGTCAATATAGCACCCATACAAACAATGACAGTCAGCAAAACTCCCAACTGAATCCAGAAACCAAGCATAATAACTTTTGAAGTGCATTTTTTTCGAAGATTTTAATGGAATTTACCGATTTTCTACTAATAAGTCACTACTATGGAATTGCTTACACCACCTAGTATAAGTTGATCGGTCTGGCATTGGATCCACGCCATTGTTTTCGTAACCTTATAACTAATAAATGATGCAGCGATGTTTTTCCAAAAGTCTTTGTTTACTTACGCACGAAGCTTTTGCTAAGTGAAAAAAACCATATTTGCTGCCACGAGCTATAACTTCAAGTGACTATATTCAAACATGCTCCATCGTTCAATATCCAAACGCTCTATCTGTCAGATGATATGCAGATAACCGTAATTATAGAAGTCGTCTCTGAGTCGTCTTGGCAAAGTTGGTGCTGCCTTTCTGATAATACCTACGTAGACTACCAAGAAAATAATTTTAAAATCGAACATGTTCTAAATAATACATAATCTCCTCCTACGAGGCACAGTATTTTTCATTTTTTGACGTCTGCTTTTTCAGCTCTTCTCAAAACCGGTATGCAAATCAGCTTCGTTTTCGTGGAATAACTAAAGTATATTTGAGAATACAGTAATACAATTACATTGAAACATACAACGAACGCTTCATATATGGAAGTATGAAGTATTGGATATCTCCTAAAAAATGTTTCAAATCTTTGAAGAAAATACACGTTACACTGTAGGCTACAGTCTGTAGCATATCAGTATTTTATATTCATGGGAAACAAATCTCTACTTAAAAACTGGCGAGACTGACATGTGACTAGTGAAAGAAAAGTTTAGCACAAAACAGCGCTCTTTTGTGTGTTGTACAGTGTATCAGATAAAATTTCATTATCACCGTAATTTCAGAACAGGTGCTGCATTTCACACCTTTTTCCATTTAATTATAGACCAAGTTGTCACATTTAGCTTTCATCTGAGTAATTTCTATGATAAAAGGGTCCAAATGATAAAACAACTCATAAAGGGAAAGCAAATTTCTATGCATTCAAAGAAAGTCCTACAAGACAAAGAAAATTCTTTACTGTGTAGTAAAAGATAACATGCTTTCAAGCCTATTTGTTCTTTCAGCCTTTGTGCCTTAAAATTTGTTCTAAAAACTCCTCAAGGCGCTAATTAGACTAACGACTTTCAAGGCAAATAATTACAAGCTGGAACTCGAAAGAAAATTTATTTATTTGCAGATTATCTCGGGTCTAACAGCTTAAATGCATTTGAAACTAATGAAATGAATGCAAGCATTTTTTGTCCTGGATCATAGAATAATTTCGACAAACATACGTATGTATGTGTATGTACTTATGTATTGCAAAATATATGCAGAAAATATTTTATGGCCTTAAATGAGAGAGTACTGTTCTATTTTACTACTTTCCCCTTGCCTACAAGAATTATTATTTGATTGGTTTTTTGAAGGTGTTTTTCTTGCAAAGAAACATTACAAACTCAAAAAATAGTAGGTCCCCAAAAATGTTTAGAATTACATTGGAAATCAATTTAAAGGACGACTGAGCATATAAGAGTTATTGCAATAAATGAAATATCTAGTAGACGTGATAACCGAAATTAGCACTCCCTCACATACTAGATAACCCCTTGATATTTTTAGTCATCCCAGCTAACTGTTTTTAGCCAGTTTCATTTTGATTGTATTACTGTGAAAGATAAAACATTTGCTGGAATTTTAAGAGTAACGGAAGTGAAGAATATTCACTCATGATTACTACACGTCCGGTTATAGAGACATGGTAGTAAACTATTGGTAACAACAGTGGCAAAAAATCATAAAAACCAATTTCAGCTTGGTGAAGATTATGAAATATCTTACAGCTTTTATTACTTTATCTTTATGTTGCTCAAAGGTAGAAAGTAATTGAAGTAAAAGACAGATCAATGATGTACTTCTTTTACAAATAATTATAGAAAAACTTCTCAGCTACGAAAGGTTTTACTTCAACGGTTAACACGTCTGTGAAACATAAACTACATAAAAGCTGAGCAGATTATGATGTCTTTGGGTTTCCTTAACCTGGTTACGAAGGGTTTCTTATAACCTACGTTCTTTCAACTCTCAACACCGTGACATTAAGTGAACGATATAATCTATCTCACAGTTGGGCTAAAAATGCTCGTCATACTAACGATTGGTAAAATGAGCAGTTTAGTAAATTTTAGGGTTTTTTCCCTGCTTTGGATGTTTTATATAGTTGGTATATAGTAACCTAATACTCAACAACCCACTTATTTAAAATTAGAAGAGCGCAAGCAGAAACCTGCAGATATTCGTACTTTTACAGGTGGGTAGATTTCCGAGACTCCTCAGCTTTTCATAAATTTCAATTCCCAGTGAGTACTCAAGTCGCTTTTCTGAATTGCATGAAATCTAATACAAAATTCCTGGTATAAAACGAAGCCAGAAAATTTTAAGCGGCTTGTGGGACTCGCTCAAATAACGTAAGTATTATGATCTCATATCCCCAAAATTCGGAACAAATCTCTACAAAATCCAATTATAAAAAATTGGAAAGCTACTTCAATGATCAACCCAATTTATCATAAAAGCCTTTTATATCATTACTTTCACAATACAATACCCGATGATAAGAAGCCTGAAACTATTTATATGAATGATCTCATTACACTGTTTGAGCATCTAGTGATGTGAAATAGGACTCACTATCAGTGCATGGTTATAATGTCGTTTCATAAAGTGGTACGTCGTGCATATACAACTAAATACGTAAGATAAGACAGATATGTAGATAACGATATTCTACATAGGAAGAAAGAAAAACGGGAAAAGGTTAAACAAAGCTAATTAAAAGTAAGTCAGGAAAACTCCATCTTAATAACTTTTCGGTAATTGGTTGACTGGTGGCTTGTTTTGACTTCTATGATCCAGTTTTTAAGGACATTTGATGTGAAGGATAATTTACAAGACAATTTAAAGGAAGTAGTAACATACTCTCATAATTAAATCCCAAGTCTACCCACTACGGCGCTTGTTGAGCTCTTTAACCTCTATAGTATTTTCATACTGTTTTTCTTTTAGGAAGATAGAGTTTTGAGAATCTAATCAAAATAATCAGCTTACAATATTGAAGTAAATTACCGGAAGTGAGAAAGGCCGTCGTACCTGAATCCATCTGGACTAAATTCCACTTACACAATGGTAATAGAAGAACGGAGTTTATTGAAATTTCGAAATGGCTCAAATTCAATAGATTTAGCAATGGGAGTTACAGCCTTTCAAACTGCATAATCCACGTTTCCAACGAACAAGTTATGACGTTAACGAATTGCGGTTTTTATAAACCGTACACGATGAAAGGTTGTAAACCTGAATAGTTATTTCAACATTTTCAGTAAGAATCCAAATTACGTTAATGAGAAAGTATTTTGGATGCCGCGTAGTGTATCTTGCTGTCTCACCTCATTAATTTCAGTAAGGTTATAAGGTTTCATCAGAAATTCCCTACGGCACGAAAATGAAAAGTTAACATACAAATTGTATTGGAATTTGGAATTGTAGTAATATTAAAAAACAAGAGTGCTGCCTCCGAATTATATGAATCAATATGATAACCAACAAGCACCACAAACTAATTTAGTTGATTTCTGGTCTGAAACCTTCGTCGTACAATAATACTATTCACAAAGGCATTGGGGATACGCGACTCCTGCGTTTCATGATGGGCAATGAAAAAGAACCCAATGTTGTTTGTTTATAATGGCAATATGGTATACTTTGTTGTTTGTTTTGCCCTCATTCCCCCTAAATAAATAGTTTCTCTAAAAACATTCCAAAAGCTCCTCAGAATGCCAATTACATAAAAGGCACGGATCTGGTAAATTCAATCCAAAATATGAACGTTTCTATTCATCGATGACACGAAGCATGACTTTTTAAATTATATTTTCACATTTTTTTACATTATATGATTTTAAGATTATGTTCAGTAAAAAAGTGCCTATGCAGTCTCATTTTTGGTCGGTTACCAGCGGAGTATCAGAGTATATTTAAAATGTGCAAAATGACGTACTGTATTAAGAAATGTTGCAAACAGCGTTGCTCAGCTGGAGGAGTTTAAACTGCAAAGGGTAAACATCTCTGTGAAAATTCGGGGAAGAGGAGACTAGTTTTTACTAGATTATAGAAGACTATATTCTATAGGAGTATTGAGCCTTTCGGGTTTTCCAATCGTAAAGGTTACAGGGATCTGCATTCCTTTCCAGCTATCTACATTGGTTTTCCTCTAGCTGAAACCAAATTATCTGTAAACTGATGATATGAATTGTGAGATTTAGAAGCGTTAGGAGAATTGATGACACGTGCCGCAAGCCGCTCCTATAGGCTGTCATCGGATGTCTTTAACGTGATCGTATCTATCTTCTTGTTACAATGTTCACGTTGATGCATTTTTGCCTTTTGACCACTAAACGTTTTGCAACTTTTCTCACAACGTGACTTATAAATGAACCGCAGGGAATTTACAGTTGTCAAAAATGAAAGTATCTATACGACAGAAATAAAACGTGAGTTACGATAAAAATTAGATTGTAATTACCTCTAAATGTAAAACTTCCCCGAGGAAAAATAAAAGTTTGATGTTCTTTTTTATTAAATTGAAAGGGATTGGATACGGATAAATGACACTTTCCATTTGCCTCAAGCATAGCTATCTAAAAGCTATCTTATTACTTACAACTTATGTCTAAAATTGGAAGTAGGCATAGTATTCAAAGAAAGGAAAATGATGTTGAGTCAGAAAGCATGAAAACTTTTCCCAAAGATTGCTAAATGTTGCATGTAGCGGAACTGCATGCCATTGGAAAAATTAAATCTTCAGTCCAACAAACGTTAGGTGTTATAGGTAGAACCAAATTAGTTTACAAATAAATACTTCATTGGTTTCTGAAATACCATTGTCAGTATTTTAAAACAGGTGAGAAAATGCTACCTCAAGTCTAAAGCCAAGCAAATGACGTGATATGGAGTATAAACAAGGATAAAATGTTTGTTTTCCATTTCACAAAGATATGAAAAAGAAAAAAATAGCAAGACAGATATCCTCAGACTAAAAGGCTGAACGAATCTATTTCACAAAGGTGGGTTTTAACAAAGCCAACAAAGTTTTTGAGACACTGTACGTATCCGCTTTTCTAACTGAATCCTTTGAGCTCATTTCGTGGAAAAAATTGCGTTGGTCACTTTTTAGCTACGCTGCCAATTACGTTAATGACAAGTCAACAGCCAGACATCGTAACTTTTTGTTTGAACAATCCTTTTGACGAACGCAAGTTTGGTGTTTGATGTAGCACAAAATTTAATTACCTTATTTAAAAAGAATCTAGTTCCAGAAAGGAAATTGATATTAGTTATTAATGAGGGATAAGATAAAAGACAAAACAACGGAAAAGTCCATGTAGCATATGCTCATAATAATCCAGCTTTTTAGCAGATGTATGTGATGTACTTCCTCGTTACCCCACTATGACGTTTTATAAAAGCATCATAGAACTGTGTTTGATCTTCTCTTCACTGCCTTTCTAGAGACATTTCGGAGAGTTCTCTAGTCAAGTCGTTCCATTTCTGAAGCATTTCCCACAAACCCACTCCGTTCAATCAGCAATACTAGCAAAAAATGTTACCTATTTCATTTTTATCAATTACTTTGTCAAACAGCTAACGTGCAATGGACCTTTGGTTACAAACATATTGTTTTATATTACTATTAAATGGCCATGTAACGCAAATACAATTTAATGCAATATAAAATAGTAATTGTTTCGAGTGCAAACTCTAGGTTTAGTTTAGTATTAAATTTCATTAGAGTGCTACGAGAATTTCTATAGAGATGTACTCAGAAAAATAGTTTCTTTTGACAATGATAAGTGTTTTCAATAAACGTTTGAGCAAAGTACAAATTCCAGCATTGGAATAATTGACATGCTTAACATTGTGCCCATTTGAAAAATAATTCTCAAAAAATCAACTGTATAGAATTTCAATTCACTTTCACCTTTTTATTTTTCGTTGGCTTTGCAATTTTTTTTTGGTTAAAAAAGGAACTGCAGCCATAAAAGAATAGAATTATATATTGCGGCCAAGAGTTACAAGTGTTTTACCAAGTGGCACTATATGTTGTTTTAAACATTTTCAGTTTTAGTATTTTTACGACACATTGTTCTGAACTGTTTTGATCGTGTGATTAAGATATCATCGCTTAGGATATCAAGAAGAATTACTGTAATGAACACAGCCACCATAAGCCTCACACTACTTGACAAAATTGTATTTCCATGATGATGCCAGACAGACAAAATTTCACCAAAGACTCGAAATGGTTGGCACAATCCTTTCTGTGACGTGATAAGCACTTATCGTGGCTTGAAGATGTTTTTATAAAATTAAAAATTTTGGCTGCCATTATGATTATCAGGACTTAATAATTTCATAAGAAAGTGTGGCTCAAAGGGTAATTTCTTTTCTGAAGATCTGCCATCTTTATCGTTAAACAATAACAAACTTTGTGTAGCTACGTGTTCAACGGATATTGCCTCGCATGATACAGTCAGTACAATGCAATGTTGTTTGAACGCTTAGTAGAAGCGAGAGGTTCACTACAAATCAATTTGCTTGTTTGTATTTACTTGAAGCTGCAACTCAAGCAAACTGACAATGTATCTCGTTATGATACTACCTCATTTTTATGAAACGGAAGGGAAAAAGTCAAAATTGCCTTGATAGCAAAACGAAGGTTTTTCCGAAAAGAACTTATACGAATTATCAATTACACAAAATAACAAGTCGCCAACCAACACAAATTTTTTTTATTTGCGTTTTTGTTTTGTTATGTGGTGGTAAATCATCAGGAAAGACTTGAAGTCAAAGACTATTTAACTTTAATACGCTGTATACAGAGTTTTAAATGAAATGAGACTACATTTGGTAAGCAAAAATCATGAGTTGTACTGTTTTTCAGTCTTGCACGACTTTTAATTTGGAAAAGCTCCATGTGAATATGGAAATAAATGGAAATGAAAGAATTTTTAAGAATGCAGGCTACAATAATTTCTTGGTAGTGTCTTGAATTTCCATCAAACACGAAGAATTCCTTAGCTTCCTTCACAAGTGTTAACAAAGAGGATTCAGCTTATGATACTGCTTTGGATAATGAGAAAACTTAGTCCGCTTAATCCACTACATTCATAGCTTGAACAAAAGGGCAGCGCCTAAATTTTTTATAAAACTTTCTATGAAACTGAATAAATGCTGTCTGGAACGCTTTTAGTTTTTCGTTTACTAATATTCTAGTGCTCTAGTGAATCCGTTATTAACGGAGCTCATGGTTGTTAGATCATAGGATTCACTTTGATATATTCAAGCTTTCAACAGTTTACTATTGTCATCCGGCTCTGCTGCAAAATAAGAACATTTTTGGATACAACTGGTTTTCAAATCTACTTCAAGTTTTATATCATTGCATTTCGAGCACATATTTTTGTAGTTTTCGTTGTGTTAAAATTCCTTGTACAAGTTTTCATTTTAATATTTTAAATAACATGATACTTTTATTTTATGCTTTTGAGTCTCAGTTATTTCAGTGCTGAAACAGGTAGACAACTCATGTTTGCTGAAGCTAACTACCCCGGAACCTTTTTAATACTTTACTGTAATACCAGAAAAAAGTTTTAATCATTTCAGGGAAGTTGTCCGCTAGCATAAATAATTGAACCTTAATTTCAGGATGACTGGTGGTAGTGGTGGTTGCTTCCACAAATCGTTCCACAGGAGAGGATAGTTAACAAAAATAAAAAATACATTAGAATGCACAGGAAAAGGTTAAAAAGAAATTATCTCAACTGTCCAAAGCTCATTTTCATGCTTCTACGACAAGTTGCTACAATGTATCACCAACACTTTTGGTTTAGATAGAATGGAGTTCATTAAACCATGGTAGTTTTTGGGTTTTAAAGGTTTTTTTAAAAGGATTGTTTAAAAAACTTCTAATTCTATCAGAAAAGTACATTGGATAGTTTATTTATATATCATTCAGCTTTCCAAGAAATAAACGGTAAATGTTTGAATGAGCAGATATACAATTCGGAATTTGTTTCATCGCAGCATTCAAAATAAGATCAAACTTTTTGAAAGATTTTTTACACCAGCCTTAGAACCCGGTATTATTCTCCAATATGAATATCAAATTGAGTTATGCTTCTATCTTGTAAATGTAGACGGTTTTAATCTAAAATGGAAAATACAACTAACAGGAAACAAATGTAAGCTTAGGAAGTATCAGAAGTGTGTCTCAAATCTTCAAAAAATTCCTTCTTCCAAAGAAACAACATCACCATTTCACGTCGCAAAACTTGCATTGCCGCAGGTTAAATTCTAATAATAGATAAACATTATCCACTTTCAGCTAGGTTTATTATGAACGTTTTTTGCATCATTTCCCAAATCTATTCATATTACTGTTCAAAGTATCCGATTTTTGTGTCAATCTTTTACAAAACAGATAAAATCGTAAACCATTTTACTAGCGGTACCCAAAGTTCCAATCCCAGCTTACATAACATCAGCAGAAAACTAATTTCCTTGCTTTCACTTGCACGCAGAATGTTATAAATAGCTATATAACATCGTTGTCTTCTTGGAATAGGATGACAAAATCCTTATTACTCGTTCCATACATTTGATTATTATATTTCTGAACATATAAGAAAGTGTTCTGAGGAGTCTCACAATCTGCTTGATTCTTTTATAGGTTATATGAGGTGAGTATCAACGTCATCCGAAGATGACGAAAAAGACTACCGAGAAATGTTATTTATGTAAGATATCGAGCCTCAAAGAAAGATTATATAACGAGTATTTACCTAAGTATTTTCTACAGGTTTTGTACCTTTTGTAATTAGATGTCTATTATGAGATTCGATTATGTGATTATGTGGGCGTTCATGCAGACCCATTTTACACGTTAATAAAATCGTTATTTGGGATTTGCGAAGAGTATGAACTTTCTTTTAAGATGTTAGAGCTTGTAGCATAGCTCTGAGACATAATGTATTCAATACTTACTTATTAACAAAGTATGTATGTATGTATGTACTAATATCATAACTCAAATTCTGTTACCAATAAGCTTTTTTTTATTCCTCTAGGTTGCAAAACAGGTAGACTGTGCTGTGTCAGGAAAAAAACAGGGAAAAAAGAACAATCAATTTGCAAAGAATTTTCGTTTACTAATTGCAAGTAAGCACGTAGAAAACCGGTTTATTTGCAGAGCACGTGCCTAGAAGATTAATATTGAAGGAAATTCATTTCAAGGTATCCAGGTTTTGGAAAAAAGACGAAGACATTTTATTTTCTGCGAAAGCAAACAGACAAATTTGAAAAGTAAATTTACGCAAATAACTTTTGTATCTCACTAAAAATCTTGTATCTAACCACATTCCATCCAAGATTTTCTTACTTTATCCATTTTCAAGACATTGTGATGCTGCAATAGACAGAAAGTGGGAATTCTATTAGCATACGTGCTCTTCCCACACCCGAATATGTTGTAAATGACCTCAAAATGTGTAATTTTACTTGATAGAATTCCAAACGTTTCGCATCATCTTAAGCTTTACTTTATTCTTAATTTTAACCTTGAGGTATTAGACAGCCACATATTATTAACCGAACAGTAAGAGTGCACTTTATTGAATAATATGTATTAATTGTTTTTATAAGCTTTTGTCAGCACTGCACAGAAGCCTTATTAAAGCCGGATTTTATCATGTCATTATATAAAATAATCCGCTTTTAGTATTGAATTGTAAAAATGTACTCAGAGAGTTCTATGCTACACGACAAATCCCCGCTTAACATACAACATAAGAGAGGATGATGATTTTGTGGGAAAATAATTTTAAGGCAGAGGAAGAGACAGCTCAGACCAAGTAGTTTCACAAATAAAATACCTATGGGATAAATACAATACACCTTTAATATATTTTTTCACTTAATATCATATATTCAATATAACTTTAGAAGTGCAACATTCAACTTTTAGTGTATAGCTGACGACAAAAAATATTCAGACAAGAAAGAGCCTTTGACAGGAATTGTTCTATTAAATAACTGCGGCAATGGAGAAATACAGAAATACACACCACTTGTAAAAGCTTAGTATGTATCAACATCAAACCGGCTTCGCTTTGAAGTGGGATAAAACTAGTTTTAGTATTTTTTAATTCAAATATAATAAATACAACTCATGTGACTAAATAACCTATTTTGTACACATTTTTACTTTTCTCCGTTTTGGTAAAGATTCTCCGTAACACATCCCTTTTGACTACGTCGCTATGTTATCAAGAAACTATTCTCCCCTGTGAATGCCTTTGATCGGTGCATGTACAATGTGCATTTACTTCAAGATATATCACCATGTAACGTATTTTTACAAACGTATATAGCAAATTAGTAAAGATAGACTCAAAAAGGTTGTTTTTATGGTAAATCAAAAATAAATGTAAAAAAATGTTTTGTTATTTGGCATAGAATGGAAATCTAATTGATTAAAAAATATTTCTCGGCAAACCCTATTAACAAAAAACTGCTAAAATACGTTAGTAAGGACACATTCTACAATTTGCTGTCTAATAAATCCCAGAAATTGCATTTTGAAACGATTTATGGCTTTTGGGCATGTGTGTTGAAGGATATAACTAAATTATGTACATTGTTTCAAAGAATGGATTTTCCCGTTTCATTTACTAGGTACCAAAAACGGAGTACTTAGCCAGAATGGATGGACCCGCCACGATCTTATAGCTCTTCGTGTTCTTGACTGTCTTATATCAGTATCACTTGTTCCATCAATGTGACTTGTAGTAAATTGAAAAGAAGTACAATTTCTCATAAAAGCAAGTTTCTTCTCACGTTCGAGCATCAAATATTACTAACGTGAAGTGAACCTCTAATCAATGCTTGTTTGTATTTGACGCAAAAACTTTTTATATTGTCGTCACTGGCATAAAACAACAATGTGACTACCGACAAAAGATGCCTTTCTAGCACAAAGAAGAAAGGGAAATTTTCTGACGGAAGAATTTTCGACAAAAGGTTTATCGAATCCACCCATGCATTCACAATATTTGTCAACAAAAGATAATTTTTTGATCTATCCTAATCAACTTATTTCTTGCCAACCCATTATTGTTGTCAAAAATAGTATTGTAAGTCTCATTACCAAATACACTAATGGCAAGTCTTCAGTTACTCCATCTGAGCTTTTTTGTTTGTCCCAGCTTTTTTTAATTGGTTGCAAGAAGCTGACTTTGTAGTTATTTTTGGTTTCTTTCATTACTTGACTTTCTTATCCTTTAATTAAATGCAGAATGTAAGAATATACAACATAATAATGTCAGTTTCAATTTTAAGGATTTTATAAAGGTTATTAAGACAGGGAAACCTTGGTTTACACAAACTAAGGCTTAACGTCATCTACAACCTATTCAATAAATCCTAGACAATTCAATCTCAGGTTTCAATTACACTGAATCATCAGGAAAACGTTTATTGGTTTATACGATCGATTTTTCGAAAACTACTTGATTTAGTTTTTGAAATGCACCTGGTTGAACATCGTTTAATGGACAATGTTAAGTACCAAATTATAAAAATACAATAAAAAGTCAGTCAGACTGTTATTACTTTTTTGCATGTGCCAAGAAGCACGAGTACTTTTATGCAGATGCTTGAGGAAAGCAGTTTTACCGCAGGCTACTCTTTTGATCTTGAAAACTCATAATGTGGTTACACAGTCGCTTAAATTGAAACTCTTTTTGTAACTCCACTGAAATTTGGATGAAGCTTGAATATTTTTGGATAACATTTTATTGCTCAGGAACCGAAGTTTTTGTTTAACTGGACTAAGTAATTTAACTTGCAGAGCATCGACCTCTTTGCAAAAGTACTCAGAAATGAAGCAAGCTCTTTATCAACCATTTCCTGAATTCCCTTGATTTGAGTAATTTTACATTATATATTCTTTTGACGAGACTCGGAGTGAGGTTATTGCTAAATGTTTTCACGAGGAGTACTGTTCACTCCCTTTTATACGGTTAGCAAGTCGTTATTGGCGAAAATGCATACAATCAAGCAGTTATTTATCAGCATCCTTTTTATGTAGTGTAAGCCATTGCAACTGATATTTTACTTAAAACGTTACGACTAAAATTATTGTTGAGAAAATGGGTATTTCTCAAATGTTTGGAATTCCTTTCTCATTCGTATACATAATGATATCAATTCTAAAATTATGTTTGTTTGAATTATGTTTGTTAAGAAAGCTTTCTCACTTTTGTTGGAGGATAATACATCGTCAAATATTTCAGTATTATAAATTTGAACATATAAAATGAAAATAAATCATAAGTAGAGGCTTTTTGTGCTCGTTTCATATTATTTGAATGCTTTTCAGAGGCTGAATCCGGCCATGCGATCAAAATAATCAGCTTACGCTCTTACTACGAATTTTTGTTTGAAGTATGCAACCTACTCGCAGATTATTTTTCTTGACAAAATTCTACTTCAGGATGATTTTAGTGGATAAGAGTTTCAAGGAAAACCAACAATAGGAAGAGCCAACAAATCGATAAGATAATACTCCGAGGTCTCCAACTCAATTCGTTGGCACTTAGGTT
This sequence comes from Orchesella cincta, assembly GCA_001718145.1. Classification (NCBI taxonomy): domain Eukaryota; kingdom Metazoa; phylum Arthropoda; class Collembola; order Entomobryomorpha; family Orchesellidae; genus Orchesella; species Orchesella cincta. Next base: position 20,926 of record LJIJ01001040.1, read on the forward strand.
TAGTGGTTTTTCGGAAAATCTCTGTTAAAATATTTAACCATGAATATCTTTGATTACGACAGACAAAACTAATATTCAATAGATTGCATTAAGTACAGTAGCAAATGTAACTTCATCGTGAATTAAAACCGATCCAAGTTCCAAGAATGCAATACAACTCAGATGAACAAAATTTCAAAGGCAGTGAATATCAAGGTGTAGCAAGTAACAAACGTAGCACCGTATGAAAATCTTATTGAAGTATGAGAATTTGCAGTTCCCTGAAATACATTGCAGTGAAATCCCCTGTGCTGAATAAAATTATAATGCTTTACAGTTTCTTGTACTCACGCTTACTCTACCGCAATTGCAAAGCATTGGAGTTGTATTTTCACCAACATCAGTTGAGTTAAAACCCGTTATATATTCAGATTTCTGTCACGAGGCATCATTCCAGACATGCTGCCACCACATAAAAGTAGAGAGATTTGAAAGTTTTTGACTCAATCTCCTTCAGAATAGAAATTATTAACATGGCACCTGTAGCAGCTTCGAAAGGAATAAAGTGGTACTTGGTAAGGACATCTTTAGCCTTGAAAATTTTGTTATTACATTCCGCTAGTAAACTTGAAAGGAAAGTGAGATCTGTGATCCCAACATCTAGTTTTCGTTATTAAAATAATATAGTTTTTGCTGAAGTTACAAAAAACATTATATCTGAACTGAAATAATGGATATTTCAATTTTTCATCTTGTTTTCTGAAAAATTCCATTTCGGTTCACGCTAATAAAAGCAAACGAAATAAATGAGTTTCTATTTCGCTTCGGATTATATGAGTGATTTTGCTTAGTGCATACGAAAGATGGTCTTTAAATTTAAATAATAAATTATAAACTGGCTGTCAGTTAGTTTGTAAACGCTCTTTGATGATGAGTGAGGGAACGTGTCTGTTCTATCTTTTTAAATTATTTTGAAATTCCAATTTTCAGACAGGAAATTACCTCAATATTCTTCGTAGTTTATTGCGCAATAAACGTCTCCATAATCAATTACAACTTAAAAATTTTCGTGAGTTCCTAGACGGATCAAAGTCAGTACCTTCTCCTATAAAAAGTTCATAACCTTGCATAACTTCTTATAATATAAGAAGACCAGTTCAAAGTGACTAACTTTCGTTGATCCCCCACGTAATAAAAAAACTGATGGCATGTGGCATCACGTTTTTCATATATGTATGCGCTGCAAAAAGAAAAGACGTGTCTTGGTAATACACGTGTGGTTATCAAATATTGCAATGGTGAAAGATGTGCACTAAAAATTGATTTTTGATTTAATTTTATATTAGAACCTGTTTCTTAAGCGAAATTCAAAGGAAAACAGATATTGACTGACACGATAAGAAGATCTACGTAATTTTTCCATTATTCGGAAATGAAGAGAAAGAACATGACGAGGTAGACACAATACAATAATATGTTGTAATATGGAGAATTGCTTCATATATTGAAACATGGAAATTAGAATACATGCAAAGGGTTGTTCTAATTTAGTTCGGATTTATAAAGTGTGTATTAAAAAATTTAGGAAACAAAGAAGACGACTTGTAGAAATCGCCATAAATAATTGTACCATTTAATGAAACTTTAAATCTAAATTTAATTTCACTCTTAAATGTTCTTATTTAAAAAATAAGCACGATTTGCATATTTTTTAATGCAGTCCATTACCCTGAATGATAAAATACTCCACCTACCTTGTTTGTTCCACGACGAAAAGTTTCAGAGTAAAATAATAATCCCGATGCACAAGTCACTCTCACATTCATTTAAAAATTGGTCTGTACACGAAACTTTTATTCAGTTGCCTTTAATTGTGTACACACGATTCAGGTCTTCAGTAGGCCCAATTCTATCCCCACAGGAAAAGAAGAGTTGCCGAACCGTTTCCCGGAACTTGGAGCTCATTAAATAATACAGAATGAAATTGAGTGCTGAGTTGAGCAGTGCCATAAAATCCATCACGTCAGAAAGTGGGATGTAGCAGGATTTAAAGAAGATGTCACCCAGCATTGCAGAAACGAGTCCAAGAATTCCTTGCGGAAATTCAGTCATGAGAAAAAGAAGGTTGACAGCTAAAAGCATCCTCGTAACAAGGTCCGAACCAATAGGTCCATGCTCTGATTTCGTACTTGCTGTTCGTGCTGATGCAAATTTAGCTCTGATTAATTGAGAACTTGCAAGAAGGATCTGCTTCCGTTTTTTTGCTTGAATTATGGAGTAAATCAGACATAAACTCAGGACAGTCAAGAGAATGCATGGGATTATCTTGATGACAACGCTGGAAACAAAAATCAATAGGTAAAAAACGAAGCTTGTCCAGTTAAATAGAAAGAAACTGTTGCAATTTTTACCTGTAAAACCAGAAGTTAGCTTTCTGGTCAGCGAGGTCGGATAAATTGACCACGTATTCCGGATACGTAGCAGCTTTTTTGGTGCGCGTAAGAGGAGACGGTTTAACAGAAAAAGAGAGATAGATTGGAATACAAAGAAGAGGCGAACTCATATAGGAAAAGCCAACAGCCCATTTCGCTCTTTGCCTGCTGCAGAGAGTGTTTCCAAGCCCAAAATTCGCAATCATTATATATCGCCAGCAGGCTAGTGTCACTGTCAACAAAATTGAGGCGGTGTGACAAATCTGGGAAAAATTTGAGTGAAACAGGACGTACACAGCCCACGCATACGTGCGGCTATTTGGAAACGTCAAGTATATGGCGTAAGGAACATATTCCAAAGTTTTGAGAAGGTCGGCTAAAGCCAGTCCTGCGAGAATTATATTTGTTGGGTTTCTCATGGACTTTCTTGTAAACACAATTAAATTCAATATGTTCGCAATAACACCGAGTACACAGATGGTCAAGCTGGTATAGCTGTGGAAGCTTCCATACCATTTTTGAAATGGTTTTAAAGATGTGCCACAGTAGCCCAAAGGGCTCTCAATTATATTGCTGAGATTTCCAATGAATTCAGATCCATTAGTTATATCAGGTAGGAAAGTAGTTGTGGTAGAAGAAAAACCGTTGACGATTTCACTGTCCATTGTTACTATAGAAGTATTCAACTTTTTATTTTACGAACTTACTTTTCGTGCACATGGAATTCAGGAAATATTTGCGAGCTACGAGCTATTTGCTGGTTTCACTGAGTTTTAGTCTGATTCGAGAGCTTTTACGAGTACAATAAGTTCACTATGATTGCCGAATTGTGGGATTATATTTGTAAACCCAGTTGGTAAAGAACAAGTTTTAGTTTACGTAATTACTTAGCAGGATACCAGCGGCTTCTGAAATTATTATGTTCTGCATTCGGAAAATATTTTATATCCTTGGCCTTTTTTCAACTAATGGAACTAAAAATCGCTGTTTCAACACCGATTTTGACTTTCGCAATTAATTACAGAATTTGGTTCAACACTTACGGCTATTGTAGTTTTGTTGAAGTGTAAATTTCCATTTTCTATCTGACATGAGCAGACATTTTACAAGATGCTTGATGTATTACCCATTTTAACTAACTCAATGTGAGTCCTTCAAGGATTGGGCTGCAAATCTGGTATGATGACAACTACGTCTTTTTAGAGTAAGCTTCCGTTATAATGCAAGAAACCAATTATTGTTCTCCTTGAAGGCAATTACAAGTTGTCAGGTATCACTCTAAAACAGGTTTGTTCGCCATCATGCAAAATACAACACCAAGAACAGTTTATATTTTACATATGTAACGTCCAATAATGCCCCAGATGCTCACCATAAATAAAATGACTTGCTATGCTGGAGCACAAACTCACTGCACTCTGCAACAGGCGAGGAATGACTGAGATCAATTCGAGAGATGTTTCCTGTATATCTTGGGTGAAAAACTTTCACTCATAACATGATAGATGTTAGCTATCGCTAGAAAAGATATGCGAATGAGAGTAGAGGTTTGCTTGCATCATTTTTTTCTCGAGTCTCGAGAATGTCTGAGCTGTGGAAAGGCGATACTTCATTCAATAGAAAATTCCCATTGAAGTTTAAGTCTTCCCATGCATTCTCCATATGCACAAACATCTTTACTTGGATTAGGAATCAGACCTGGATTCCTTAAATATAAAGCATTCAAAAATGCTAGCTTCAGACACACTTGATTTTACTTGAGACGGCTTTTATTTTCTCAATTTACTTCTAACTACGTAGGTTTACTTGTTAGAAACATGTAACATAAACAAGCACATCGTCTCATACCAAGTTTCTTAACTTATAAAATGTGAGTTTGAAAAAAACCCCACTGAATTCTCTTAACAATGGTAGCTCATTAATTTAGGGCACATTACGATGTCGTGAATATTAGTTTAAAATATGTGCTTCATGAATTCAAAAAGTTGAAAGGATTTGGTATTAAGCAAACGGAAATTTGTCGTACACCATTTTAAAGAAGGGTCTACAAATCTTATCATGTAGCCCAATCAGTTTTTGGCATTTGTTGCCAAAACCTTTTGAACGTTATAAAAGTAACGACTTTTTGCATGTGTAACGTTTATTGAAAAAGTGAGTTTGGTCAATAAAGTTATCACGTTTGTGACAAGCTGTCAAAACTAAATAAACAAACTTGTCAAATTCACTTTTAATATTTCATGCTGTATAGCAAAAAGTAGTTTGTTGCTGACTCAGATCACCCTAAACTTCACTTGACTAGTTTTACTTGATTTTGTACTTAGGTTTGATCTATAATTCACGATGCTTGATGAAATATCAGAAATAACGCAGGAAAGGAAACTGTCAAACAAATCAAATTTTAATGTATTTGCTTGCTTTTAGGTGAACAAGCAGTTTTTACAAAAACAATTTAACTTGAAATACTCATACATCCCTTATTTACATTTAAATGACATTGAAATTTACTTTTAACAAACTACATGCTTGATTAAGTCTGGAAAAGGTTTGAAGTTTAATGTTTGTCATTTGACTGTGGTAGATTGATGAGGTCATTAGGTGTTCCTATTCTCTTTATCTAAACCCAAGTGGATATCAATTCTCGACTATTTTGTTAGGGTAAGAAAAGCTCTAAAAGTTCCCCTCAAAACCGCTTTGAAAAAAGTAAGAATATTACGTTTCCGAATGATGTACACATCCCCATACGAAATCCTCAGTTGTCTACAAGATTTTGCAAATCTTTTCATGACTTTGTTCCCAATAGTTGAACCCCAATCATGTTCTTTCCAAGACCTGATTGTTTGTTCCCCATTACTGAAAACTTTACCTCCAACTTCTAATGTAAACGTCCAAAAGAGTTGGACTGCAATACCCCATAAAATTAGGATATAGATAGTAACGCTTGGCAAAGTGTTCCATTTTTTGAACAACATAATATTACAGAACAAGCTAATTTTTATGCAAACGACATTCATAACTATGAGAAATGGGGAGTAAAAGTTCAAAACATGGGAATGCATGAATTCCATGGCTCGATACTCCAACATATAGGTTTTCCATTGACGAAAGGAATCCAGCGTGTGCTGGTTTTTTACAGGTTTCCTTTCGGAACCCACTCGAAGATCTGTTTTGACAATGTTGTAAAATACAGTGAGGTAAACAAATGTCATCATTATGTGGAAAGCTATTTTCATCACCATGTGGTTTGCCCCGTACCAAAAAAGAATTAGTGAGAGGCGATGAAGACTGTGCGAGTAGAAGAATTCCAGGATAAAGTCCCAATTCCAAATAAACATGGGTGCAGTCGGCTGAAAAGCGTAGTAGAGCGTGTACAAAAAAGTTGACACAAATAATATAGTATTCAGAAAAATAGCAAATATGTCAGCTATCATTAGTATCAGTGAGTTATTTGGATCGTAAGATGGCATGTACTTTTCTGAAAAGATTAAAACAATAAAAAGACATAAACAATATAGATGTATGTATGTTGAAAAATTTTCGTTTTACCGTTAAATCGTCGCGTATGCGTTACAGCTGCGTTAAACAGTGTAATGTATCGTTTGTGATCCTTTTCTAGTTTTAAATGGAATAGGTTTATTACCAAGATGAAACACCACATTGGAAACAAAATGGCAAGAGAGGTTGGATCCGTAGAGTTTCGATGAATGTACAGTTGAAATGTCATAAAGATACAGTAGGGAACTACGACAACAACATAGAATGCTTGGCCAATCACACGGGAAAATTTGTTCTCACAAGCGAGATTCTGGCGGAAATCCCATGACATGGGAAGGGAACCAAACATTGTCTGAAAGGTTAAAAACTGGGACATGTAGAAGGTTGCGGTTTTGGTAAGCATGTTTAAGTGTTACTTTGTCGACTACGAATTTGAACTGATCAAATGATAATTTCTTAGCTTAGTTTATTTGCGTCCGTCTTCAGAGAAAGCAGAATTGGTAGTGCAGGGACGATGCAATAAATTGGGTAAAATTATATTACTTTTTCCTTGATGTAAGTAGGTAAAACCTCATTAAGGCTTACAATATTGTTCAAGATTCAATCTTTATTTGTTCAATAATCCCGTGGAATATAACTTACTTATATGAGAGTTTGGTAGAAAATATTTGGTGGTTAGTTTGAAGTTATTGAAAATAAGAAAATAAATTGAAGTAAAAATGAGATTTTGTTCTATTATCCGTTTTAAATTAGTTTGTATATTACATTAAACTCATGGAATAAAAGCTAACGAATGAAATTGAATTTTTCCATGAAAGTGCTTGCTATTTTGTACATGTCAAAATCGAATGCATTAAAATCTGCATGTAGGCCTTTTATTTGCAGTGCTGCAAACATGTTTTGCTCGCTCATATTTTCCTTACCATCTTTGAGAAAAACATTTAGGGAGTTTGCACGCGCTGTTAGTATACTACCTAAAACATGTACATAACTGTATGTAGAAAAAATATTGATAACATTTTGTAACTGGTTTTTTTGACGTATTTTAATTGAAACCCCTTAAAATTGAAGAACTGCACTGATAAAATGCATTAACCTATCCGTAGAGACGGATCACCTTTCGAAAATGACGTGTTAATTCGAATTTTCACGTGTTAATTTGCATAACATTCAAGTAGATTCAAAAATCTGGAATTTATAAATTTTGGAGTAAAACTGGAGGAAATTAATTCATTTCAAGATCTGCATGTCATAATGACATGTTTAACCCGTTTCTGACGTAAATTTGGAGAATCAGAATGTTCCAAAATACCATTATAGCTTGTGATATATCAATAAAAAGCTATAATGATCATTTGGTTTTGTTTGTCACAATATTTTTTATCAAAACAAATTCTTATACAAAATGTAGAGTGCTTGACTTCCACCGACATAAAGTGTTTCGCAATGTTGTTTGCAGGCAAACTTTTGTTGCAAAATGAGGTATTAAATGATCAAACATGTATTATTCCATCATATGACTACAATTATGCAACTATAAAAACTGAATTAGAAAATTACCGAAAATCAAATTTTTACAATAATACGTAGATATAATATGAAGATCTGATTGTAAGTTTAGTTATATTTCTAGATTATGCTATTAAATATATTTGAGTAACATAATTTGTGCCAAAAACGTTAACAGATTGTTTGGGCTTACTACAGCTTTACACACACTAAGTTATTGTTATCCAATATATAATCTCAAGAGCTAATATACAATGTTGATACATAAAACCAGCTACACATACCTAATCTAAACCATATACTTCCCTACTGCTACTTGTTTAAAATGTGCTGTTTAATTTTTCGCTCGTGGTTTGATAAAATTATAAGCGGTCTGAAACTTTTTTCTAGCAAAATCCCAAACCCTTGTTTGCTCAAACCATTTGTGTGGTGACTGAGGCCCAGACTGTATTTCCTTTACATTTACCCGACTAATACTCAGATATTTCCGTATTTCATTACCAATACTGGCTCTGCCTGAATAAACACTGTAAAATAGAAAAGTACCAAAAAAAAGCAAATTAATAGCCATATACAATAGCCACACTACACCTAAAGGTGTTCGAGCACCAACAGTTGAACTCGTCAATGCGGTACTAACATCATCAACGTGTAATCTCGATCTAAAAGATCGTTTATGGTTCATCAACCTTTGAAAATGAACAACGATTCCAGCTTCCTCAAACCTTGTTACCACATTTGTCGCTTGGTCAGCCATGTAGCCCCGAATCTGATAAGAACTAACATGCTGAAAAGGATGTTTGGGTGACTGATCCACCATCCCACATAGGAAATCATGCTCAACTACAGCTTTTCCCATGTCCGTCAAAATGAATAATAATGATGGAATAACATACATGCTCTCACCCCCATTCGGAATAAGTAGTTTCCTAGTAGCCACATCATCTAACTGTTGCCTTGTTCCGTTTGGAAGCTTATAACCGTTGTCAGTATAAAAATAAAAGAACCCTTCTTTCCATTGGTTATTTTCTGAGTTTTCCCCCAAAAACTTTCGGATGTATTCTGGTATCAACATGCTATGGGAATTTGCAATCTCAGCTGCAAGCAACATATAACATCGGTAGCCCTGACTGGTCAACTCTTTAATGGTTTTTGGGAATTCGAGACTTACAAAGTCGGTTGATATCCCACTATCATAAATAAGGTTAAGGAATATCGCTCCCACCAAGTAGAAACCCAAGATTTTTCTGGGATGCCGACACCAAAATTCCAAATCACACATTATCCAAAGAAGATCAAGCGCTCGAAAGAAATTGTTATATAGAAACGCATATCCCAAAACAACTACTATAAGACATATCCAGGAAGGAAAGTCTAGAATTGTGGCATATATTTCCCAGGTAATTTTTACTAGGTCTTCGGTTTTAGTACAGTATATCATTCTGAATTTTTCTTGACTTATTAGTTTGTAATTGCTCCGGGATACGACAAAATCGTTCCGTAGCATTAAATATGCAATCAAAGGATCTTTGATTGTTAGATACCAATAAATCTTTGGGTCTGCTTCAGCGCTATGTGTCAGAAGGTCGGAGAGTGTCATGTTAATCAAATTTACAATAATTTTTATAGCCAAATGTTCAGCTCGATAAAATTCACCAAATTTTTGGCTGAGTGTTACCCTTTCATCTAAGCTAGCTGGGTTAATTAGCAAATCCCGTACATCAGTTGGAGCATCTGCGGCAAGTACCATGGTTTTTCGCTGGTATCCGTTAAGATTCCACCTCTGACATTCACGACGTACTGATTCCAATGGTAACGAAATGTCTTTGCTATGAGTGATCTTGAAATCGTGTGTATGACCAACATTTTCTGGACAATAGTAGCAAAATATTTTTACCTCAAGTTTTTTTATCGATGACATTGAAATAAATGCAATGTTTGCGTGAAACGCGTTTGGTGAATTTTCTTCAAGGGACGGGAAATCTTCGATGAAACCGGTTATTACTTGGTGGTTCTGTAGGTCTGGTAATATAATAAAAAATACCGTCTCGTCAGATGTTCCATATCCCGAATTCATGATGGCTTTTGTTGTTCCATTGAATGATGTCGTTTCCAAGACAAAAGTCGTGCAACTTTTTCGGTACTTTTGGAAATACCTGAAGTAGCCATCGGTGATGCTGAGATTGTCGTCCATAAGTAAATCATCCATGTCAAACCCCAAGCTGAAGTTCGAGACCTCGTGAACCGTGAAAGTTTGAGCCTGCTTTTCACCTTGAGGTTCTGTTAATATCTGGACGAAGTTTTCGGTATTAGTTGCATTATCAGTTGAAGTCTCAATTACGATGTTTATAAAGCAACTGCCGAAGTCAATGGATTGAGATGAGATTTTTGAGGTAATCGTAGAAATCGTAAAGAGTCCAACCAAAATTTCGACAGGATTCATTTTTAACACTACAATATTCAGCATGTGAAGGATTATTTATAGAGCAAATAAAACAGTTTTAATTTATGGCGACACTTAATTTTTAAATGTGTGTTTTAAAACTTTTAGAATGACAGTGCGGTTGTAGAAAACTTTGAATTTTGCCTGTTGATTGTTAGAAGCAAAATTTTCGTGGTGAATATTCCTTGCTTTTAAGTAGAGGACTGGTGTATGCTGATCAAGTCTTGGATATATTCAAACGGGTAAGGGATAGTTATATTAAATATTCAGGTTTCTGTCTGATCAGTCTTTCAGCTTAGTGCTAACTAATAATTGTGATTACTGGAATTTGTTGCGTGACAAACGAATTCATATTTATTCAAAGCTTTTGTTTAAAAGGCTCCAATATGCTTGGACATATTGGTGAATTTTTTTCCGACAACCGTCCATGAAAGCATTAATGTGATGAGAAATTTGATACCAGTGGAAGTTGGTTATTTAAAAGGATGGGTATCGTAAATAATTTATATTCCTCACAAAGCAGCAGCCTAGGATAGTACAAAGAAAAATGAGACCAAAATCCCATGTTGTCAGCGAGCATTTACGTGTTTAGCTTGATCTATTTTATAGTTATTTACCCGTTACTGCCGAATTTGATTGTGTTTGTCTTTAAATCAAAATCTGAGGAGTAGTATGTCTTGGAATGATATTAGGGTCTGGATTTAGTTTGTAGGATACCGAGTCTTAAACGTTTAGTGTAAAACATTTTAATTCAAACCTGTTCATTCATTCCACCTCATTTTTGTCTTTATTTGCCTGTCATAACGCAAGACCACAATGATAACAAACGAACGACCTGATCTTATTGGGTATGGTAACTTTTACATGTACGTCATCATTATTTGAAGTGGCTCCATCTTTAACGAAAATTTAAAACACAATACAAAATTCAACTTCCTCTTACATTTCATAATCTAAATCTGAACTTAACCTACCGTCCAACAACAAAAATTTTGATTCAATTGTTGTCACACTAAAAAGAAAAGTTCAAGGGTAAAAATGAAAATAAAACCTTTCAACCACTGCGCAAAAAATAGCAATTAGGCTGCCAGCAACAAATATTTGAGCTAATGGCCAAATGTTTAATTTTATGGGCTGCAGTCTATTTTTAAAACTCAAACATTTATTCTCGGGTCGAACACCTTTACCAGTCCACTTTTTCCAGAAGCTATATATCCCGGAATGAAACAATCTATCCATTTTCCTCCTCATATACTTGCCTCCGTTTTCCTGGATGTACCACGTAAAACTTTTTTTAAACAGTCTCTCATTTCCCTGATAAATTGGATACATTTCTCCCATCTTGTTGCAGTTGCGTCTTATGTAACCAAAGATCTTTTCAAGTTTCCACTGCGTTGCTACGTATGCTGTTTTCTTGCAGTCTTTAATTAGCTTTACAACACTTTCCTCTTCATTTTCCAATTTCAGAGGAGTAAGCTTGCTGAATATTCCCGCAAAATTTGAGTCCTCTTTCGTTAAAAATTTGTGGGTTTGTAAAACACTCAAGTTATATACAAATTCAGTTCTTGAACAATCAAATGTACGAAAATTATCAAATTCTTTCTGTCCAATCGCCTCTTTTAGTTTCCTGAAGTAAAGTTTGCCGAATCCTGTGCATCCCAACTTCATTTCACTGGAGCATCCACTCCTTAAGAAGATTTTGAAGTTATCCATTTCTTTAAAATTACTAATTTTTACAGGTTCATTTGGGGCAACGGCTTTCGCGAAATAGTCACCCCTATATGCATTGTTAAGGATAATAGACGAAAATGCCCAAATACTGAGTAAAAACGTAAGCTTCTTTTTTCCTAAAAGTTCAACGTCAACATCAATGGTTGTGTTAATAATGTATGCCATAATAAGCAAGTTGTATGAGCTCCAGTCTAAATTCCTAGCTAAAAAATATGAGGCACTGAGAGTTAGTATGAAGACTGTCATCAAAATAACCCAAACACGTAGCTCGAAGGGTTTTAGGTAGGAACCTAACCAGTTTTTGTTTTCTTGTTTGCGAAAGCAAGTGATAAAGTTGTAAGTTGAAGAATGAATTTGTTGATATGGGAAAGAAATGGAGTTAAGTCCCTCAACAAAACCAATACTAGGAGTGCTTGGGAACCACAGTTTCTTTTTGGAATGACACGGCACGTTACTTGTCAAGATAAACATGATTACCCATTGAAAATCGAGGCGTTTTGAAACCACGTCGGTTGTGTGCCTCAGCGGCTTACAGAATATTTTACGATTAACAAAAGAAACCATGGATCCATCTTTCTGTATGGGTTTGAAATAATGTAGAATGTTTTTCCCGTTCCCTGTGGCTTCTTGATAAACATTTTCCATTTCTTGTCGACATCCTTGTTCCATAAAAGCACAAAAGACAGGGAATTCCACAAACGTCGGTGCTGGAGGATACAAGCGTTTTGTTTTATTTAATTTAGAAGTCTGGCAATACATGCACATATACACAATCTGGGTATTATAAAGAACTCCCTCATCTGAACTCAACTTAACATAAGAAACTCTGTATGGAATTTGTTCAAAAGGGTTTTGTGAAAAAATAGTGAAGTCCAGCGAATTAAATTGAAGCGTATCCATCGGGGTTTCAACGGTTACAAAACATATGATGAGTGGAAGCAAACTTAGAGGTGTTCGGTTGCTCAGTTTGTTGGTTTCTGCTTTTAAATTGCAGTAAAGACCAAACTTAGCGCATTTTAGGGCGTCGTGAAAGCCAAATAGGTTGTAGACTTTGCTTAGAAAACTTGTGGTTTTGTTATAATCATCTAATGTAAATAGGAGCGATAGAGTTTGGCAGGTGGTCCAGTGCCTAAAAGTAATTCCTGTGAAAACAGGCAATCTTTCCAAATTTTTCCAGTATAGAACATTAGGTGAATCAATTTTTTCTTTTAAAAGATTTAAACTGGTTATTTTGATATTGTCTTGAGATACAATTGCATTAAAACAGTTTTCAAATCCACGAAGCCAGTTAAAATTGTGGAATATTAAATCTTCTGTGTAATTAGCGAGCATCGCTCGGGGCACAAAATAACACAGAAAAATTACCTGAAAAAGGACAAATTCTGTACGCATTTTGGGCATGAAATACTTCTTCTAACTTCCCAAATATGTAGTCAGCTTTTGCTCCTTCAATGAAAACATTTATTTTCAAATGCAAGTATATCATATGTCATAATCGAATAACTTCAAGAGCTTTTATGTAATGGATTAAATGGATGTTGACTTTTCAGTCGGCACCAGTACCTTCAATCTAAAAAATCTCAAGTAGTCTTTTGATGTGTTATGAATTTAATATTTGTACGAAATTGAACGTTTAACACTTGACGTTATTTTTCCCCTTTACAGTAATGGATTGGCGTCGAATTTACATGTTTGCCATTTTTATTCGATTTTGAGTCTATTCATTTCACAACGTTTGCCATTCTTACTTTATTTTATATTCCTTCAAAAGATCATATCACAATTTGCTACCTCAGTTATTTTACTGCTTTATTATTCAAGCATTTAAGCTTTTCTATAAATATATGTCAAACATAATGCTCACTTTATACTTAAACCAACTTGGCTCCAGAAGTATGAATGTTTAAAAACAGAAAGGTACTTCAGACAACTGCAAATATTTTGGAAATTGGTAAAAAATATATTTTAGAACATATTTTCTTCAAACTTTGCAAAAAAATAGATTACATATATCTACCTTGAACATTTTTTGTACCTTTCAGCTACAATAGGATTATTTATATGCAAAGTATAATTTTTATGTGGGTATTCTGCCAATGATACTTTTAATGATATTTTTAATATTGGTCATGTCATCTGAATTCTTTATGTGGAACTTTATTTTAGTTTTGCTACACTTAAGGCATTTTTCAAAAAGCAAACCTTTTGCTTACCCTTTATTCTCTTCATTCTGTTGGTGGCGTGACGTCCAAACTTCATTTTAAAACAGATCCGCTCTACTTATCCCACTTCCAGATGTTCAGCACCCGCCTCTTATGGTTAATAGAATTAGGTACAAAAATTGCAACCCGTTGTGGAGTACTAGCAGTAAGTTTTCACCGCCCATCCTGTACATTTTCTCAACAGCCAAAACTTCAATGGAAAGTCAACCTCAGCTACAATCTCGTACTGTTTTGGGTAATCCCAGGATTGCTCATTGCGTTCAAGTACTACAACCTTGGGGATATAAACCGCTACAATCTCACCGTTGCATACTGGCTATGTGGAATGACGATGGTGACAGTATTTTCATTAATTTACTGGTTTTCTTACGACTTAACCCGTTTGATAAATGGGTTTTTTGGATTTATGCACTACATGCAACGTAAAATGTTTAAAATAATTCCTTTCTAACAGCAAATTTAAATTATTCCAATGCCTTACTATTTTTTATTGCAGAAAACTACCTTCCAGATTTTGATCCGGATAAATCTAAACGGAATCTAGTGCTTGAAATCATTATTCAACTTTTTGCTGTTGTAATTTTCTGTTCAAACATGCTGGTAATTCTTTTTGTGATTTATGACCCCAGAGGAGCAGTATTTCTTGGGGATTTGATACCCGTTGAATATTTCTATTTTCCAGTTAGATTGCTAGTTATTTTTTACCACATACACATTTGTGTTACTGGTCATCTCAGCCTTTTGTGTGCAGGAAGTTGTGTTATAATGTTCAGTTTCTACTTGGTTCCAATTTTAATAGGAGAATTGAAGATGGGTCAAAAGAAATACAGAATAGGTGATAAACTGAGACAACCTGAAAATATCCGACATGTTTTCAGATCCTTACAAATATTATGTCAAGCATATGGACTCAACTCGGTTGGGATATGTTTGCCAATTTTGAACGCAATCATGATGAAAACAGTTTTGTATTGCAATTTTGTGTTACTAAGGTATTGGGAAAGGTTGGATATTATTAGCAAGGGACAGCTTCTCGTAGCCTCAGTGGCAATGTCTGGGTTTTGGTCATTTGCATTGGAAATAGGTGGATTCCTTTTTGATAGGGGAAAAAAGGTTCTAATTTCCTGGAAAAGGAATAAGTGGGCAAGTCAGAGAGAAACCAAGTTAATGAAAAAGTTTACAAAATCGTGTCAACCCATTGTTATCTGCTATGGAAAGCAGTTTGTAATGGGGAGGAAGAGTGTGCTTATTTTCTTTCGGGGTGTTTCCAGAGGTATGTTTCGGGCTTTGATGATGACTGAGAAGAAATAATATTGGTATAAAAACCAACATATAAAATCTGATTTGCAATATATATAATTAGAAATATAAGATGTTTTGTTCTAATGCTCACTAAATTCTGTGAAAGCAAATTTAATGAGCCTCCCGCTTTGGGCGGTACACGTGACTAGAATTGATCATTTATATGTTGCTATTTAAAGTCGGTTTGCCTGTAGAAAAGTTTTTTATTAGATGTAGATCGCACATAATATCCGGTGGCATACATGTACAATGTATTTTTCTTGCAAACTATTTTATTTTGGATTATTTTTATAGTTGGATTCACGTATTATTTTATAAGGAAAATGCCAAACCGTTGGATAAATTTATGTTTTTGTAGAAAACATATTTTTCATATAGAAGGAACATGGTTTGCTTGGAGGTTGAACATATATAGCTTGAGGTGCTTCAGCAAAAATATTTTAAAACACAGAAAAGGTATTTAAAATGTTTTAAAACAAAGTCAGTGAAATGAAATAGTGAAATATTTAGAAAAAAAAATTTCCTCAGAACATGGAAATGTATGACTTACATGGGATTTACTAGACAAACATGCTCCTCTGAACTTTATGCTGCTTTTTCTCGTCATTCGGGTGTCTTACATGCAAAGAAAAATATAAATTTTTGCGTATCAAAAATTTAAATGAACAAGTTTGAAAACCAAAAATAGTTTTTACTTTGTCCTCATTTCTTCTTCAGACATTTACACGCAAGACAATCCGATATATTTTGGAAACCACTCGATTTTTCAGTTTCTTTGTGAGTGGAGCAACAAAATCATTTTGTGACAGACCTTTACTACAAAAGTCGTTTTTAAGATGATCAGCTCTCGCCTCCTAAAGTTAACAGGGCGCCTCGCCAAAATATTAGCAAGTAACGGAGTTTGGGCGGTACGTTTCAGCCGTTCTGAAAGCAGGTATCATCATCAGCCCCATCTTGAATGGAGGAGGAAACTGACTTACGCATTTGTATTGAGCTGGATCCTACCATCTCTTTACATCGTCTTCAAATATTATAAACTTGGGGATGTCAACCGTTTCAACTTAACTGTGGCATATTGGCTCGCTGGAATGATGATAATAATTGTATTTTCTCTCATACAAATATTTCCTCATGACTTGGTACTTCTTTCAAATGGCTTCTTTGAATTTACACGGTACATGCAGCGTAAGTTGAAAATGTTTCACATGTACCTTATCTTAAATAATTTTAGTAATCTAATAAAAACATTTTTGCAGGCACCTACCTTCCCCAAGAATTCAACCCAGATAAATGCAAACAGAACCTATTTCTCGACATATTTTTACAGCTTTTTGCAGTAGTAATTTCCTTATCCTACTTGCTTGTCTTGGTCGTAATTGTGTATGATCCGAGAGATGTGGTATTTCTTGGAGATTTAATTCCACTCGAGTATTTCTACTTGCCCATACGGCTTCTAGTAATTGCGTATCATGCATATATGTGTTACATTCTGCACCTCAGCGTCCTATTTCTTGGAAGTGTCACATTTATTTTCGGTTTCTATTTCACACCCATCTACCTTCGAGAGCTGAGAATGGGTCGAAAGAATTACAGAATGGATGATAAGCTGAGACGCCCTGAAAATGTTCGACATGTTTACAAATGTCTCCAAATAATCGCCGTGTCTTATGGACTTTCAATCTTTGGCTGTTTCATGATGATCTACAATGCAAGTGTGATGATGACAGCTTTGTACTGCAACTTCGTCATCGTTAGGTATTGGGACAGGTTGGAGCTGATGAGCAAGGGACAACTATTCGTGACATCAATGACAGTTTCGGGATTTTGGGCGTTTGTGTTGGAAATGGGAAGGTTTTTCTCCGCAAGAGGAAACAAGACCATTGGATCATGGAAAGGGGGTAAATGGGGAAACCCGAGGGATAACAAGATCATGAAAAAATACATACGATCCTGCAAGCCGATTGTTCTTTGCTATGGGAAGACTTTTGTGATTGGGAGGGTGAGTGTGCTTGTCTTTTTCAGGGGGGTTTCAAGAGGAATGTTTAGGGCTATGATGATGTCAAAGCCAAAGTAAAAAAAATTATGCGCACAGTTCTACTTTAAGTTGCATTTAAAAAAATCAAAATTAATGTAACACAATCCTTTTATGCAGCTTTTATCTTGTAGTGTGTAGTAATAAATAAATGTTGATACCACCAACTAAATTAAATACTGTTAATGTTAAGATATGCACTGCAATTCATAACAACAATTTGTCCCCATTTAGCAATGTGTACAGTCAGTATTCAAATAAAATTACAACTTGATTGTTCTTTAAACATATTACAGTGGTTTTCGGGATATTTCGACCCTTTTTAAATTTCATGTGTTGAAGCTTGTGAATTTTTGTTTTAAAAAGACAGGCCAGGATACAATGAAACCAATTCAAGGGGAGGTAAGTATGGAAAGGAATAAATGTGATCTTTAAGCTAATAACCAGGTTCCGAACCTCAGTTATTGGAAGTCCAAACCTCACAGTAAGTAGAGACTGTATTACTGGGCGTCGTCCTGGCAAATAAAAGGAGCAGTGCAGCTGAACTTTAGCATTCGCTTGAAAATTATTAGGCGTAAAGAACAACGAATGAATTCTCCAGTGGATACTGTTTTTCAAAAATCTTTTTTATTAGCAAGTTATATGACGACTTCCTTATAATATTTCGTGTTGATTAGGTATTTGGATAAACTGAATTTTTTATAACAAAACGACAAACTGATAATTATTATATCATTTGATTGTAGAAACTGGTGATGTGACATCTTGGTTGACTCTCTTTCGCCAGAGATGAAAAGGCTTTGGGCAGTGAAAACCAAACAAATGGGTTCCTGCAGAAATAGAGCAATCAAAAAATTTTCCCGGTCGAATATACCTACTACTATCGTATGGTAAAAATGATGGGATCGGCATAATGCTTTTATGCAGAGTTTGTGAATAATAATTCGAGAATTGATGATGACTAGGATCCGGATAATATGCTCTAAAGACTGGTAGTTTATGTATGCAAGTATGTTCTACAAACTGGTATATATGTTGTAAAAACATTCCACATATGGCTACAACAACTTTTAATTAGGTTCTTATAAATATACTACAATCTAGTAATAAATATGTAGTACAACATCAAAAATTGATTAATTTAAATGCATATTTAAATGCATTATGAGTTCAAACAGAACAAATTTTGTGGGATGCATCTTCAACAATTATCAGTTAAAATTTAGTTAGTTGTGTTTCTGGGTAATTTTATGTATGCTGAAATTAATTTTGCATAATATGCTCTAAAAATGCCAAAAAAAAGTGTAAAATATGCTGATATTCCCGAAAAGCCAAAACATTCTGCTGCAAAACCTTGGTCTCAATCAACTGGTTTTATGCACATTTACCACATACAATATGGCATACGTTTCAGTTTAACAATCAAAAAGTATGCAAAATCATATATATCTGGACCCTAATGATGACGAAGATCAAGTGTAACAAGGCAGACAAATTCAGCTGCCATGTAAATCTTTCAACAGAAGCTAGGTTTAAAATTTATTTGTTGATAATATACTTCTAAGGTAATTCAGGTACACTCTTTTGACTGGGAGTTAAAGTTTGTCCCTAAACCTCCCGTAACCACAATAAAAAGTAGGGCAACAAAATTAAACTCTGTTCCCTATTTGTTCATGTTAAAGGTAGCAGAATTCAGCTGCCGACAGCAGAATTTGCCTCCCTAGCTGCAACTAACATAATGAAAAAATAGGTCAAAACTTTAAAAATATGTTTTTAAAGAACTGTAAAAACCAGTATGTATTTTCCTTAGATGAACAAGTTAAACATAAGTATGGAACAATACCCACTTATGTGTTGCAATATTTTCTTGCTGTATACATATACCTGAATTATAATATATTACATTAAGCTACATACGGGATCTTAAACCTGGAGCATTTTCGCGGCTCACAAGACGTCAAAACATACCTTCAACATAATCAAATCAAGTCCGGGTACGCAATTTTTTATTTAATTTTTGAAAGCGCGATTGGCCAAGGCCGTGGCTGACATCTGTGTTCTAGTCAAAATTTCACTGTCAATAAAATCAAACATATTTTAACCATTTGGAAAGCTTTTATTTTGCTATGCTTTCGTTTTTGTCAGGTACTTTTTGTAAGTCTATATAGTCCGTAATTTTCTGTTATATTACGAAAATTTTAAAAAATGCTCACCGAGGTACCCGATCTTTCCAAAAATTAAATATGGAATGATAAACGAGAAAACCAAGACACGAATCTAACATCAGTGTTGTTTTTCCATTTGTAGGAGAACGTCGTTCAAAAATCACTTCGTTTTGGCGTGTGCTAACAAAACAAACCGAATTTCATTTCCATCTTCATTAAAGCTGTATTGATTAATACTACGAATGTTGTAGACTACTACGAAGTATACAAAAATGGCGCTAACAGTTGGGGCAATAAATGTCCAATTACTTATCCAAAAAATGATTTCAACACCCTACTTCATTGATTCCACTCAAGGCCATCTTCGTGGTAGCTGCGAACAATTCAACAGAAATGTTCCAGCAAAAATTATGTGGAAAGGTGTGCGAGCAGCTCTTTTCATTGCCACAATTCTGACCTTCTGGAGACTCTGTGTTTTATTTAAGTTTTGGAAGGTCAACCGTGATCTTGAGCAACTAGGAATGTACGTGTCTTTATTATGCGCATGCATTATTTGTTCGTCGGCTTATGAAATGCTAGAATCTCAGCAAAATTCTTTCGCGTACTTAATGACACAAGGTTTCAAACTGACAAAAATGGATTGGAGAGTGGTTCGAAGTATTTCAAACTTTGATCAAATGTCGGCTTCAGAATTGTTTATATATTTATTCTGCGTAGTAGTCCTGGCTTCAGGAACAATTACATTTACAGCTCTACCGCTCATTCGAGATTACGAGCCGATTGAATTGTTTTTTACGATGATAATCGAGGGCAGAAATGTGAATCCGCCACCAATGTACATCAAACTATTGACGTCAGGTATTTACTTCCTGGCGATTCTGCACATTGGTCCTACAGTGTTATCCATATTACTAGCTTTCGTATCCAGTGATGAAATCGTACTTCGTTTTTCTAACAAACTAGTTACAAGACATCAATCTAGAACCTTCTCGCTCAGGTCACGAACTGCCTCGTTGCTAAGATTCTACGAGGGTTTAAGGCTTTACAGAACTCTGCGTATATTGGCACGATTGAATGCTGAAATTTCAAGTAGATTTTTTGCCGTTCTTGTAGGTTTGGGCATAGGGCTTGGGTCTTGTTGCGGAACTTTCACTTTACTTTTGTATTATCATCTTCCTTTCATTATCTATTTAGCATGTGCCTTTATTACAGTTGTATGTTTCATCGTTAACTTCCTATTCATTACGTTGGTTAGCGTTCCATATAAAAATGGAGTTCGGTTTCAATACAACTGGAAGCGTAACCAAGAGTTGTCTAAGAGGGAAAGATCGGAGTTGAAAGCTTGCCTACCGATTGGGTTTTCAATAGGTTGGATCAAAACCGTAAAAGCGGGCACGGCGTTGACAATTTCAGATGCTATCCTGAATTGCACGGCGAGTTTAACATTAATGGGAGACTTTAAACGAATCAAAACAAAAGGTTACATATAAATTTTTAAAGTTTTGACATTGAGATGTCATGTGATACGATGCAAACGTAGTGAAAGTATATCTAGATTTATAGCAGTTTTAGATTAGCCTTCATAAATGTAAATTATTGCGTGTTAAAGTACTTGTAAAATTGATTGGTACAACAAATTTGTAGTTAAAATAAGCTTGGCTATACTAAATATTGTCCTCGAATCCAGTATTTTAATGAGATTTGCCTATGGACTCATAGACATTTTAGTTATTTTGAACGCATGAGATTGGTATACTTCTTTATGCATGGAAATAAATTCTGCAGTCATGCCATCATAATGGAGTAAAAGGTTATAATCGAATATGGGAAAGTATTTGTTATGGACACGGTTGACCGAGGTGCGGCAAAACGATGATTTGGAGCTTATGACTATAATAAAGTTGAATTATTACGTGCTAATCAATCTCTTTGAACTGTGATTTGATAGATTGGTCAAGCAATAAGTTTATACACACAATATAAAAAATATTTTATATAATTACACAGCAGGCGTCAGGATCGGAATTTACCTATCAAAAATTAAGGTAGCAGATAAGCACTAGGGCTCTTACGTACCGGATTTTATTAAAAGAAAAATACAAACTTCTCATTTGCTTCTTAGGTATATGGATACGTTTATATTAAAGGTACCTTAAATATAAGGAAATTTTTTATCTAGGTAAGTCCTTATACAACGTAATAAAATTGGCGGAGGTACCGTGCAGGCAGGCAAAGGTAGCTATAGAGCAATATGGTTGAAATAGTAGAAACTAGCCTAATATACTTACATACTTGAGCTGCCAATTCACCACTATAGACCTTGCGTTTTAGTTCTAATGTAAGACTATTCTCTACTCAAGAGAACCATAATTGAGAAATTTAACAGACGAGTTCTACTAACAACTCTCGGCAGGCACAGTTAAATAAATCTAATTTTTCAATTTTTAACACGTTTATTCTCAAATTTGTATTATAACTACTCAAGTTATTATTATAGTTTCGTGGATCTCTTCCAAGCATTCATATGATATTGGAGGATTTTTTAGCAAAAATATGAACACTGGCAGAATTTTAAATTGTTTTGATATTTGGACATGGATATAATCGAAAAATGTTGCACCGGCGGAGAAGGAGTACAGGTGCTAATTAGACTTTACAGATTCATATCTATACAGTTAACTGTTTTTTAAATGGAGGACGGAAGACTAATAATTTTGTGGATATAGTCATGGCAAATTGTATTTTCGAATATTATAATCTAACAGCAGTCGTTGTTGTTCAAGAAAATTATTTAGTAAATAAAATTTGCAGTAAAATTTAATCCTTTTCAGGTACCCTTATTGTTATTTACTTTTTGCAACTTGTGGTAACTTATATGTAGCATCGAGTGTAGAACGAAAGTATAAGGTGGCAATGTTTTGACGAAGAACAAGACAAAACGATGACGACTAAGATTTTTCAATCGTCGGTCTTGACATTTATGGAATAGGTTGCTCATTTGGGCGAATATGTGCGTGAATTAGTAGAATTGGATAGCAATCCGCTTATTATTTACAAAGTTATATGCAACCAGCTCTATTATCTTTGTGGTTAGAAACGAAAACCTGTCCGCAACGATTGATTGTTCAACATGCCTGTATAAACATCGCAATGAGCATCTACAAGCACTTCTTTCAGCATATATTCTTACAAACACTCTTCAAAATCGGCAATAAAGTGCATTTGGTATGCTTTACGTATGCCAGGCGGATTACAGAATCACGGATTTACTAAAAACTATTGTGAGGATATGCATTATCCCATAACCCAGATTATTGATCCGCGATATAAAAGAAATTTTCAGCTAAACCTAAATGTTATTTTTTGGAAATAGGCGTCCATGCAGAGTCGTATGAAAATATTTTGTCGGGCAAAGCCTAACACAAATAATTCCATAGAAAGCATACGCTCCACTTTTGGGCGAAAATATTCATTTTATTATTTTTCTGATTAGTCGAATTCTATAACAGAGATTCCAAAAAATGTCTGTAAAATCCAAATGTACGTGGGAGCAGAGACACAATAGTATGTTTTTAATTTTTAAGATTGGTCTTTTATAATATTTGCACAAGGATATTTTTGATTCTCGACCGTTCGTTATCCGGCTATAACACATTTAATGTTTTTCAAAATGCAACGTAATAACCGCTGTTACTTATGAGTCTGCTGCATATTCTGACAATTAAAACCTGTGCTCCCTGTAAACTGAGAAAACACATTTTTTGTAAATCTGCCCAACTGGTTTCCTGCAGGGCTGAATGTTGAAACTGCAGTTGTGTACCCATTTCTCTGGGCCACTCCAAAACCAAACTTCTTACTGTCCTTCCAAATCATTTGGGTAAACTCATTTGTGGCTCCTGAGGAAGATGGTTTGTGGAAATTATAGTTCTTCTCTTCTTCCATCCAACTATGCGTGGCCATTCTGGCAACATCCTCAAGTGAAAACCATCCCTTCACAGAAAACAGGTTCTCCCCAGTAGTACGATTTAGGTAGGGACAGGAATAATCAATGTTTCCTTTATGGGTGTAATAATTTGCACACCGGAAGGCAATGTCGTTTAGCTAATCAAAAAATGGCATTTTTAAATTTGTAAATGTTACAGAAATATTATAAAAATAAGTAGTTCATTACCGATTCATCCATCCTCAATGCTGGAACATTGTGTTTGGCCCGAAAGTCGTTGGTGACGCGAAGTGCGTTGTCTTGGTATTCTTTAAAAAAGTAATTAGTAATAAAAAATCAGGAAGGAAATTTAAAAAATTATTAAAAGGTTAATTTTGAAAATCTACTTACTCATGCTAACTTGGAATCCTAGGCACAATTGAAGCTGTAGCAGTGTCAACGCCAGGGCCCACACAATCGCAGTTAGTCGAAAATCCATCGTCAAATTCAAGATGAAGTATTTAATAAAACTCAGGATATGGTGTATTGTGAAACACTTAAAGACTCAATGCTCAGTCAAGACTGAAGTTTAAAATGATTTGATGCTCATGTTTTATGTAATACGCAGCACTTTTACATACGTCATTTGGTGCAGCGATGCATGCGATGCAATTATTTTGTGTATTTTACTGCATGATATTGTATTACCGGTGCGTAATCAAATATTTTGATCTGAAGGAAACAATGAACTTTTCTGAACTAAAATGTGGTTGAACATGTTTCATTTCCTAGTACAAATTTGTTTGTAAAGAAACAAGAAACGTGCTTTATAATGTTTTAATGGCATCACGTGACTAACCAGGATTTTTTTATAATGATAAAAGGAAGGCAATAGAACGGAATCGGCTTGTTCGTGATTATGAACCGTTGTGATGTGATTTAGACAATTTGAGACTACTAAAAATAGAACATGACTTATTGAAACATTGATGAAATTTTCCGGCAAAACCCATGACGCATGACTTGAAGTAAAAAAGTCCTCTAGAATGTTGAGTCACTTTTTCCATGTAAAGTCTCCTAGAGTTTTGGCCTACAACTTCATGTATCCTTGAGCTATTAGTGATGAAGTAGAAACATTGAATCCTTCAGTTGTTTAAGTTTCAATCAGTGTAATATTAATTATTTTGCATATCGCCTGGAATATGGGCTGGAGGCAGCTGAGGATGGGATAGAGCAAGAAATGCCACGTAGTGATACAGCTGCAATGCAAAAATGGGTCTACAAAACCTTATTGACTTGTTTTCTGGAATTCCCCTAAGTTGCTACACAATAGAAGTATTGTATTATATGTTGGGCCGTGACTTGCAAACTATTTGATCTCGTTTAAAAAAAATTAAGTCACTAACTCCTTTTATATTGATATTAAAGCGACTCTCAAGCATATGTTGAATTGTGAAAACATTGAGGAAGGCTTTCAGCAAAATTCTACGGAATCCAACAGGTCTGTCTTTTGTGGTTGATGAAGATCCTTTTCTTCGCGCTAAGGACATGCCTTCACTAAAAATAAAATATACTTACATATGTATCTTGCATATACCATGTAGTTACTTTTTTCTGATAAAACAATTTCCAAATGCGCAATCAATTTTATTTACTCACCCCGCCAAAATTCGAAAATATTAAATTTGGCTAGTGCGGCAAAAAAAAATAATTAGAAAGCTCAGAAAGACCAAAAAAATAATTTTTTGTAAATGTCAATAAATCTCTATATACTTGATTCGTCTGCACGTATTATCACCGATTGTTTGAAATGTTGATGAAGTACCTTCATGTTATTAAATACGATTTATTTGACATGGAAGTATCAATTTTTTACATCTACAAAAAAGCATCACAGCATTTTTCAGTAATCAGAGAGGCAACAGAGATGAAGTCTAAAACCTTCAATCTTTGTACTGCTGAGAATCGTAACGATTTGTCCCATTACGCTGTGGAGTGGAGGTAAAGAGGACAAACTGGGAAAGGATAAGGGTAAAAAATCACCCAGAAAAATGATAAACTTGCCGAGGATGGAGATAAAGCAAATACATACATTTTGTTTAAATAATTCAGTTGGTTTTTTACTCCGATTTAATTTTTAAAATTCAAGGATGGAAGTGTCTCAAGAATGCTCCAAACCAAACGATCATAGGAGCCGAAGAGGAAGACAAAGAAGCCCTGAATATTAACTCAACTGGCTGGATGAACCTCTATTACTTTAACGGTTTGCTGAAAATATATCTAACTAAACATGGAAAGCTTTAGGAAGTGGATTGGAGTGTATAACGACCAAAGAAGTTTCAAATTAAATTACCTTTTTAAGACTGAAACAACGTTCCAAATTTGAAAATTTTATATAGCTTTTTGGTAACAGCCAGAAATGCGCAAACTATTACGCTGTCCGATACATTTTTGACTATTTTTACCCACACAAAATGGAACTGGAGAAGTCATTCCGTGATTGTAAAGGAGGTGATCATTGAAATGAAATCTTCTTGACTACGGCACGAAAGTAATTGACGATTGGATGGAAAAAGCTAAAGATTTTGAGTTTGGCAAACTCCAACTCGCGGACGGTGTCAAGTCTTTCAGTCAGCGGGTTTGGAAGGTGAGCAAAATGTGGGATTTGGGATTGCAAATAAGAAATGTGTAATATCCGTAGTGGCTTTATTTCAACCCGCAGGAAATACTGTTGGAGAATTCATTAGTCAAATTGGCAAACCACTGATAAAGTTATACTAAATCCAATTAAAGGAAACTTAAGCACAAATAACCCTAACTCCTATGTACAAAATCAACTATAACACAAATAATTAATTTTTTTATTTGCTTCATTTAACACTTTAACTTACTTACCACAACTTCGACACATAATGCAATTAAGCCTACAATAAGTACAGTAGTACAAACCACCAATATTGGAATAATATTAAGTAAATTAATGTATTCTGGGTTCATAGTTTGTACATATGGATTATCAAGAAGTTTTAAATGAAGCAAGTGACGCCAAGTTGACCAACGATCCCACTGTTGAAACAATCCTGATTCCACAATCCGTTCCAAGGTCTTCAGTAAGCCAGTACCGGTTTTCAGTATTAAATTTCCAATTGTGCATCTGTGGTGACAATACTTGTCTCAACTTGAAGCAATTAAAAGTTGGGTCGTAAAATTGGAGTTTTTGTGTTAAATCTTTGAGTGTGACATCAGATGAAGCTGTGCTCTGAGTAACAGCTAGCTTTTGCTTATTTTTGGTAAAAGTTTCCACCCAATTCGCCATAGACAATAGATTTTGAACAAAGTGGAAAGAATTATTGAGGTTTTTCCATAGCTCAGAATTTCTGTTAAAATTTGATCCATGCTGGGCTTCAAATGATCGAGATTTTGCAGACCAAATTAAGTTGAATTTAGCGTTTAACAATTCTTCAATAATATTAAATCCTTTCGGTGGTAAAACGACGGTCATAATGCTCAACAAACTATTTTCGTAAAGCATACACAGAAACGTGATTCCACACGCAATTACGAAATACTTCTTTGCTTCCAAAAATCCTTGGCCAAAAATGATTGCAAAAAGATTCAATGTCTCAAAAACATATTTTTTTACATTCAAGTCTAATTTTAAAATAATTGCTGTAAAAACTAAGATAAATATAAAACCCAACCAAAGATCAGGAGCAAATGGTTCATACCAACTTTTCAGCTTTAGATAAAACCCTGGTCGATTTTTTCCTCGGTCGCAGTAAATAATTGAAGTGCTTTCAAATCTGTTGAAATGCAGTTGCTGTACAAATGGCCGAGGTAAATGTGGAGCAGCAAAATGTACTGAATACACGATGTGTTCAATGTGGGTATACACTTGTGTGACATTGTAAATCTCAAAGTTTTTGTGGGTTGAAAGTCTCAAAGGCAAAGTTGCATTGTGCACGACAGCCAACTGAAGTATTGACATTATGTCAGTTCGACAATGAGAGAAGATGAAATTGCCCCGTTTAAAGCAAACCCATTGATTTCTCCTCCCAACATTTAAAATGTATCGGAAAATATCTTCTACCATGCTAGGAATTCTTTTCCCGTTTGCATTCCAGAATAAAGTGCGATGTATTGAATAAAATGTTGGTTCGTAATGGAATAAATTTGAATTGACCAGATTTAAGGATAGTCTATCACAATAGCCATTGCAAAAGTACTGGAATGTGACGGAATCCAAGCTGTGCGTTAGGAACCTTGGTGGAAACGTTACAACCGCTTTGAGTGCTGGAAACACCGATATTTTATTTGAAAATGAAAAGGGCAATGTGATATTTGTTGAATTTTCATTTGCTTCTCGAATAAAAACAAATATTGATAGTGAAGGAACAACAATGTGCATAAAAGCTTTTAATGTTCTATCCACAGTCTCTTCGGCACTTAAATTGCCTGTTTTCCATGGACTGAAAATTACATTGTTCGTGTATGAGTGGCGATAATCTATACGCATGAATATAGCACTCTTGTCACGAAAAGCACAACTCTTGGCCACAATTCCGGCGTAGGGAAAAACGATGCGTTTCGGAGAGCATCTGTCTGATAAAAGTGAATAATATTGATCCCAGTAATTATTTAAATGAGGAAATACTTTGGTGATACAACTTTTTTCTAAAAGTGCTGCTTGTGAGACGAAGCAAAATAAGGTGGTGACACTTAAAACCAGCAGCATGCTTGAAGATAGCCTATAAAATTTACAGATCAAAATTACGCAGAGGTTAAAAATATATTTCCGTCTGTTAGAAAGTGCCCAAAGAATTTTCAAGTAACTTTTAATTTAAAAAATAGATGGAATACAAGCAGGCTTTATTTTGAAATTGTCTACTTGATATGCCCAGAGAAAGTCGACTGGGCTAAAAAGGATTTTTTTTTGGATAAATGGTGATTATGAAAAACTACTTCAAGGCTGATGCTAAACACGTGTAAAAACACCACATAATTTTCTGTTGCAGCGACTCGAAGCCCGAAAAGTTTGCAAAATAAAATTTTAAAAGAAAGAAATCCTATTTTTACTTTGTCAACTACCTTTTTGTCATTTTCAATGTTATATAAAGGCCTCGACTTAAATTGCACGAGTTATGCAAACAAAACTTTTGATTATATGTTATTAACGACCTGTTAAGTAGTTCTATCCTGTATTCATACGAATATTGTGGTTGAGATAATGGTTTTCCTCGTTACCGGTTTTGTGCAAGTGCGTGTTGAATTGTAAATTTGGTTAAATATACACACACAAATAGTTTAAAATAACAACTTGGTAAGCAGCTATTTAGTTATTTGTTCTTCGCCCACTAGCAAACGTAGCAAACAAAGTACTCATAGCTCACGTTTAGCAAATATCAACCCAGACAAAAGAGTCACATTTTGTTTACATAATTGTTAGAAAAACGTGAGTTATATATAATTACCGGAGTGTATAACTAAAATATATCACGTGTTTACATGTTTAATGTTATGTTGCATGAAATGCTTCAGTTTTTAATATCCTATAATATTTAAGCCAATTATCCCATTAACAACATGTTGAGTGCACAGGTTAAACTGAAATTGATTATTGTAAAGGGAGAAAATTGATCCAAATGATTGACTCTTCCAAATCCAATTTTTTGAGTAGGCCACGACCTGATCTCGCGACGTATCCATTTACTGGTTCTAAAATTTGTTTGTGTTTTCAGATTCCTTAACATTCTCTTCGATTTCAAATTACATTTCCCAACGTCCCAAAAACCAACACCAGCACAATTACCGCCTGAATGCTTCCACTGATAAAGAACGTGATTTGCTCTGGCACCAAGATGAATGCAATTCGACAAGTCCGTATGTTGAAATTGTGAGCACAAAAGCTGTTTGGAAAACCGCCGCAATCACAGATTGACTTTGATGAATGTCGTTGTAAGCTTTCAGCAGTATTTGCGTCTCCCGAAAAATTGAAATGCTCCGAAGCATTCCGTCTTTTTTACTCATTGTTCTTAATTTAATACAAATATATAAATCTTAGCTTATAATTTTTGAGTTGATAGATTTTTTAGTTTTAAATTCTTAGGCTTACTTGTGAACAAGACCAATATAGCGATTGAACGATGCTGCGGGTAAATACGAGAAGCA
Source organism: Orchesella cincta (assembly GCA_001718145.1). Taxonomy (NCBI): domain Eukaryota; kingdom Metazoa; phylum Arthropoda; class Collembola; order Entomobryomorpha; family Orchesellidae; genus Orchesella; species Orchesella cincta. The sequence goes on from LJIJ01001040.1 coordinate 50,323, forward strand.
AACAAGTTCTGCGTTGATGCTGAAGTAATATGAGGATAAAACTAGCCAGTTGACAGAAACGACGATGAGTTTCATAACAAAATTAGAAATACCAAAGTTTGGCCATTCTGAATTTGCACGACATTCCTCAATCAGGGTAAACCCGATGACATGAGGCGTGCATGGATGTGCAAGCGTTCCTTTAAAATGAGCAAACAAATGTGCTACAGCTCCAAAAGCTGTGTTTGTCAATATAAAGCTCTTTTTCCTCGATTCATGCTTTGAAAATGGGTACGTCATAAGTTCCAAATCTAACTTTTAAAAAGTTTAATAAATTATTGGAGCCCAAAACTGATAATTTGTATAGATAAGCTTACCGTATCGGTTTTCAAAGTCAACCATGGCATTAAAAAGATTTGCAATCTCTTCGCTTTTACTGAGATGAACACTATTGACCACACAGAATGCGCAATGACTCAAAATGAAAAAGGTAACTTGAAGCATGAGTGCTGTGTGCATTTTGCCCACGCCTGGATCTTCCTTGTTGCGATTGCCATGAAAATGAACAGCTTGTACAAATGATATACCTGTGAATAGGATTGCTAAGTGTAGATGTGTTTTGTAGATAAATCTAAACCATTTTGATTTCTTCTTAATTAGTCTCCCAGAAGCTTTACTGTATGCTACCAAAGTCGCAGCTAAACATTTGCAGATTTGAAGGTAAAAATAGAGAAAGTTTTCTTGTAAACCCATGTTGAGTAATATTAGACGGCAGATAGAGAAATGAAATCTTCTACAAGGCTAATAAAGAGATTAACTAAACATCGCCATGACCTTTCCAATGTAAGTATTATCATAAAACCGACGCAAAATCCTATTATGAAATTTGTAAGTAAGCACCATTAGGTTCCATTGATAGATAGTAGAAAATGAATGAATGGGAGGGAGCTCGAAATGAGTTTTTGGTGTGTCAATTATGATGAGTATTACGATTAAAATCTGTCAAAATAAGATGAATGCTTATTCATGTTTGTGCTGCCTGGTTCCCGTTCATTTGAATTACAACAGGGAACGAAACGTCAAAATTAATTAATTAGCGAACCCATTATGAAGTTCAGATGGGGGAGGTAGAGGATAAATTGGATGATAATTGATTATGTAAAGCAGCTTTACAAAAATTTATTATGAAACATGAAAATGCTGTTAGCTATATCAATTGTTACCAGACCCTGTCCATCTACACGGTTTCAATTTTCCTGTATATATTTGTGTTCGAAACTGTTATATCGTAAAAATCGTAATGGCTTACGTGTTACAACTTTCACATTATGACCATTATCGTTTTAATGTCTCAATTACAATTCTATCAATCAACCCTAGCGATACTTAGTACCCAGTTTCATATTCATGTACATGAATACATCAGCAAGCTGACATGATATTTCCATTACATTGAAGGGAGTTATTTTTTTAGTTTCAATGATTGATGAAATGCACATAGCATTTTTTTTGGAATAGGCGTATAGGAATTCATTTTTATTTCCTCCTTTATACTAAACCCTTCGCTTTTACCAATTCGCACACTTATTAGAGGTCTTTAAATGCTGCTTTAAATGATTTGTAAACATTGTCGATTGTAATCTGAAGGATACTCTTTCTATAAATAATTATGGAGAAGAACAAAACCATAATTTACATGTTCCAGATGAAGTGAAAACAAAAATATTACTCTTTATATTACTATATTATGAAGAGTGCATAATACCGCACCATGGCATTTATTTTATTGGTACTATGCAATTTAACACATGGGCGTAACAGGAAACGTATAATTTCCTATAATTTTCTATGAATAGCATGCTCGCTAAATACAGTGGTACTTTGCGTGCAAATACTCCAGTGCGGCAATTATTTGTTTCCTTGAATGCACATCATAGAAAATAATTAAGGGTACTAAATATGCCCATATTTTAACGCTTTACACTAAATTCATTCATTTTTTATTCCCGGTTTTAGCAGCAACTGATATTTGCGTTAGGCCTAAAACATTTGGAGCAAATATGATTTTATTTAGACTCATAGCATATCTTGGCTTAACCAGCACTTTAATTTATTCTAAAAACCACGAAGAAAGTTGTATAACTGCTCTGTTTCCAGAGCTGAACAATAATTGGCATCTCTACATGGTCTATTTTTACAATTTTGGCGAAAACAACGAGCAACTTCATATTAGAAACGAGTTTTTTTTAACTAATAATCATTACTGATGATAAAGTAGCTCCAAAAATTTCCAGAGGTGTTTATCGTTACTCAAATACCTTTGATGTGGTTATCAGTCCGTTGTTCTCAATCGGAGGTCCAAATCAAACAATAATGACGTTCATCGATTTACTACCTCCATCCAGATGCATATTTCTTTTTACTGTGTTCAACTACCATGATGCGTTATTAACAGAGAAAGTAAAATATGACGATTTTTCATGGATTTCTCAACAAATTTCTGTGTTTCCAGCAGTTAAACTTGTTGTCAAAATACCAATTGAACTCACTTATGACACAACACAAAGTTCCTTTACTTTGTTATGTAATGGATACTGCGTGGATTCCACAATAGCCATTAGAAATTTTGAGTTGTTAATGGTTCCGTTTAATAAATTTGACCGAAAAATGTTTAGGAATGCACACGGAAAACTTGTTCCTGGCCTTGTACTGGATAGTTTCCATTACATTCAAAAATATATTAACCGAAAGGATTGCCTTCATTGGGTAAAAGGACTACATTCTGCTTGTCGCAATGATATTATGACACTACTTGTTCTTGGTGAAGCTCACAACGCAACAATTTCCATAATTAAAATCACACCGGAAAACTTGTCTCTTTATAAAGTAAAACAGCCTTATAGTAAATCGGAATATATTTCAAATGCTATATTCCCTTGATGAAGAAAAACCCCACCATCAACTTTGAACCAGCTTCGTTTTGAGCGGTTTGACACAAATAGTTTGCTCTACTGCAATGGAAATCGGGACATCAAAAGCGGCGTGGCAAAAAGAGACCAATTTGCGATTTGGTACCGACCATTTAAGCCTATGGTGTGGTTTGTATTTGCATTCATGTTGCTTTGCATAGCAATTTACTCTAAAGTTTTCAACGGATTCGCAAAGAGGCTCAAATCTTTTTCAAGCTCGTTGGGCCATGAAAGATGGGAAACGAGATCGGTTATAGTTCTATCGTGTGGAATATCTCTGATCCTTCTTATCTATGGAAATAGTCTACTCAGTAATGTTACAGTTATCGAAATTCCCAAACCAATTCAGACTTTGACTGAGTTGCTTTATTCCGGTTTCAAAATCATTTGGTTAAGCAAACTGTCTTCTGAAACTCCTCAAGAATTCTACCAATTTGATTTCAAGTTGCATGGGCTTTCCAAACGCTTGAATGAGGTTTTCCATGTTATTACAAATAAAACATTAATTAGTAAAATTGCTCCTAATTTGGCTAACAAAACCCAAAAATTTGCGGTGAATTACGCAACATCACTGTCGGAGCTGATGTTGAATCATCTAAATCGAATAATCAAGATTGAAGATACCTCATTTAAATGTTTAAGCTAAAAGAAACAATCCGTCCCAAGATGTACAGTTGGAAAATTAACACGGAAAATGGATTCTGGTTAAAAAAGTCAATAAATAGTTTGGTAGAGTCGGGGTTGTCTGAGCAGTGGGATAAGTGGTCAACTTGGGGACATTTGATGAGGCGGAACAGCTTGGAAAATTTGGAGACGTCAGTCCTAAATATATCCGTTTTGATAATGTTTTAACAATTGTGCTGATGTGTGTCGTACTTTGCTCGCTAAGCCTAGTAGTATTCTTTTTCGAAAATTTCTGTCTTAAAAAGAAACATGTGAAAAAACTGCCGTTGTAGATAATGACTAGAGCCGCTAGATTTGCCTACGTTTGTGATATTATTACGAGCCTATATGAGCCTGCTGGTTTTAATAACAGTCATATGGATTTATTTGGAAGGTGTATTTACTTCGGTTTTGATTATACATGATGCATTAAAAATTGTAAGAATGATAAGAGATTGTTATAACAATTGAAAGCACAAAACACCTAAATATAAAAAGTTACCTAATATATCAATACAGTGGTTTCGAGCCAACTTCCGACCCAAAAAATTCTCGAGAGGTTTTCAACATCTATCTTTTTACTGATGTAATATGAACAACTTGTAAAATTCTGTTAATAAACAGCCAACAGCAATGTTGGGGTAAGTGTGAGACAACAGTGCTGGGGCGCACTTGAACAGCAAAAGGGGGGACCACGAATTAACCGCGTCTAAACTACTGACCGGATATGAGCTGAAATTTTGTCTTGGGGACTAATTGAGCTGAAATTCCTCCAGGGGAACTTTTTGTCCGTTTTAAAAATTAAATTTGCGCGGAGATATAATTTTTTTGAATTAAAAATTTTTTTTGGGCCAAATTTTTTTATTTTGAGCAGATATTAAATAAACCTTGGTTTTCATTGGTTTGTTGTTTTCCCAAAAGGTGACCTGCGAGTGTCGTCACTCCAAAATAAAAAAAATTGGCAAAAAAAATAATTTTTTAATTCAAAAAATTTATATCTCCGCGGGCCAAATTCGAATTTTTAAAAACGGAGCAAAAGTTACGCCTGGGGAATAAGATCAAGTAGTAAGCGCCAACCAAAAATTATCAGCTCATCGCGTTAATATTTAGAGGGTTTAATCGTGGTCGGCGCCCTATATGCTGGTTCAAGTGGCCGCCAGCACGTTGTCCTCAACTATAGCCCCACAGGTGTTTGCTGTTTTTAAGCCTAGAATTTACAAGCTTTCATATTACATCATAAAAGAATAGATGTTGAAAAGCCTCGAGTTTTTTGGGTCCAAGTGCTCGAACCAGCTGAAATAGTCAGTTTGTAAATTGGTATATGATTTTTAAGGCATTTTTGGGCACAAGTTTTGGCACAGAAATTGAGGCACAATAAATTTACTTTTCTTTGGCTATATAATATGGAAATTTTGAGCGAAATGGCAATGCATTTGGTGGAATAACTCAATAAATACCAGTATTTCAAGCAGCGGAGAAAGAAGAAATGATTACAAAAGTTACATACGCGACCTCTAAAAATTAAAGGATTATCATAAGTATCCTGAGAAATAATAGCTAAAAAAGCAATATATAAAAATTATATAAACATGTAAACTGATTATATCTACCGTGCTTAAAAGTTATCACTTTTATGTTTTAAGCTAAATTCAAAACGCCATTTTCGACATTTGGCGCATAAGTCATGCGTACATGACAATTAAAAGTTTGCGATTTTAGGTACGAGTGCATCAGCATGCCAAAACCCATTTGAGAAAGCATAATGGCTTTCCGTAGTGTCATTTCTCCTGATGTTATCATCATCACTTAATATGCCAATTGCGATATATCAGTGATAATCATCGATTCTAGCGATAATTAAGAAATGACTGGCAAGCCGAAAAATTTGCCAACTGCGATGGAAAAAAAACTAAATAGCCCTTTCCATAAAATAAAATAATGTCCAAGGACCTGTTCAGTAGAGTGGTTAAATTAGCGGATTTTTGAGCACGGCAGGAAAGTTTATAGTTAAAGGAAAAATTTTGGTTCCGAATGCATCCTGACAAACTTTTTAAGCGATTGTGCCGATGGGCCTGTTCGCGTTCCAATTTTGATAAAAGTTAGGGCATATTTGAAGGGGAAAAGAAGGCATGGGAAAATATTTGTAATATTTTTCTATTAAGTATTTCTTTTAGTTTAAAATATTACAAAAGAAAATGTGACATACATATGTAACTGAACGAGAAAGCAGTGAAATTTCAGTGTTGCATTGCTGTATGTAATAACCTCTGAAATATGTCTAATATACAACATTTGCACGAAAACTTTCTCTTCGTTTATCTAAAATTATGTAAGTTTTGTGTGGTAACGCTACTCACCTTTAATAAAACTTCCAAGCGGTTAACTTGTGATCGATCAAAATATTTTGTGCTTCTCTACAAACTGCATCTTTACCTCGCATACACAGCCGTTGGAGTTTTGTGGTCCAAACAGGCCACTTTCATTTTATAAGGACAAAAAAGAAACTAACTGGTGGCTGTTTATGCAGCTATTATACTTCAAGTGGCTTTCTTCGTTCTGGGTCATTTTGCATTCTGTACGTTAAATAACGTTCACCTAAAAAATAGTAACGAATTAGCAAATCTTTACAACGCCATGGTGGAATTTGAAGACACATATAGTAAGTAAAATTTAATTTGTGTACGAATTCCGAATTTATTCATATGCTTTTCATTTAATTTTCAGCTCGTGAGCTACAAGAAGATCCCAGTGTCCAAATCCGAGTGTCAAGAAACCATATTTATTTTGAGTTATACCTCATTTAATTCAATTGTTTCGTTTGCTGCCCATTTCCTTGGATCTTTTCTCATCATGCTCACCTCACCTTGTTGGTTACTTTTTGGTTGCGGAATGTAAAGTCCTGCCTGGTTTTGAGGATGAATTTCTTAACTTTTCTACAAAGTTCTGCATGGTGCTGATTAATTGGCTGCTTCTTTCTACATATTATTTAAGTATGCAAGCTGAGCTAGTTTGTTTTTCGTATCTGCCTTGTGCATCGTTCAATCGCTACCTGGAAATCTAAACAAGTAAGTGTCACAACTTAAAACAGTCCTGGAGAAAATGCCCATGGTTTGTAAAACAATTCTCTTCACCATGTAGAATAACGACACAAAAAACAACGCAGAAACATTTACATCGAATAATTCAAATGTTTCGTCAAACTCAAATTATGCTCAAAGCCTACAACCATAGTCATCAAGGGGCAGCAATATTCTCAGCGATTTTCCAAACGGTTTTTCTCCTCACGCTTTCTAGTTACGCTTTGATTGGTTTGCAATCAAACCTGCTACCTCCCCAAATTACTTTTTTCTCATCTGCTGGATTCCAGGCTGTGGTTATTATCGTGCTGATTTTTGGAACTTTAGGACGCATTTATGGAAAGTCAGTAAAACTGAGTAAGGATATGAAGAGGATGAAGGACGTTACACTTAGCCCATGGCTTCGTCGTGTGTTGAGATCCTGGCCAATTCAAAAGGTTGGATTGGGCCAAGATAACTATTTAGATTCAATGACAGCATTTACTTTTATACATTTCAGCATTTCCTGCACTCTTAACATGCTACTAATTAAATGAGTTTCGATAGAAGGTTTGCTCATGGTGGCTATATTTGCATGTAAGTTATATTAATTAAAGTAATAAAATTCATTTGTTCATTTGGATTTACAATTCATTTTTGTTGCATGATATTTCACAATCTAGGGAATAAAACATTTATAATAATAGCGAATCATTAGACATAACGCGGACATTAGACATTTTTAAGGACATCAAACCCGAAAACATTGGATGGTTAAGAATTAAAAACTCGTTTAGGCGAAGTATTTATTTGGTTTTTATTACCAAATGTGTACATTACACTACAGTTTTGAGTTGGGGATTTAACGAAATTGGGGTTACGTAATATGTTTGGTTTTATAAAATGATTTCACAACAACGACAATGATAAACTGATACTATGTAATTATCGTGTTAGAAATTACATAAAAAACATCAAACAGTTCCGAGCTTTACTAACACAGGAAAGAACATTGGCACGAGGAGACTCATACTCGCGAAAGTTTTATGTGGCCATATTATTAGAATAGCTCATAATAGCATAATTGAATAATGGGAGGTACGTAGTATGCGTAAAACGTTTTTACAACTTACAACTGTTCGTGCTTGAACTAATCGGGGTTTTAAACGTCGTAACTAGCAAACAATAGAAATGCCTTTAAAGTAGGACTATGGAACTTATGAGCTACCGAGTAAACCCACCTCGAAATTCTAGAAACGACGATGTTTTCACAGGTGATTGCATTGCGAGCAAAGTACATAATGCCAATATTATTTATTTCAAAAATTTATCAACGTTTTGAAAATGAATTTGCAAACAATATTTCTGTTTGTGTATCTATTAGCAAAAATTGTATTATCAAAGAACACGAGCAGAATTGTGCGCTTTATGAGCTTTTTTCGGATTTAAAGTTTCGTTCTGACCAATACGTCGTTTTCTTTTATAACACAAACAATTGTGTAAATTGCTATCATCATCAAGATGGATCTTACCGCACAAGATCAGTACTGGTGAAAAATTATGATTCATCAAATGGACGCGGAATTTATCGACATTCCAACACATTTAATGTTATTTATAACCCCATTTGTTAGTGATACTTCTAACAGAAAGAATTCTGTGTTCAGGACCATTACAGCTTTTGAAAATATTGTCATTCGCATCCCGCTCAATCTTTTTGTTTACGAGGAACGTTCCAAGAGATGGTATAATAATTTATTCTTTTGCCAATTACCAAGTTTTTCCTGCGCTTAAAATCGTGGTTAATATTCGCCTCGGATATAAATGCAGCAACAATATCTTTCATGCTGGGCAAAAGGGCTATTGTACACCTTTGGAATTTCAGTGCTAAAAGCTTACGATTCCTTAAAAGGGAGATTGCTTGAGTGCAAATATAACCCAAGTAACAGCGAATCATCGGTTTCTTGCTGGCATAGCCATTATGACGGCAATGGTCAACTAAATGGCAACCCGTACAACGGCTATGCCTTGACCGAACCCTCACTGTGTTTGTATTGGAAGCAAACACTTTGCAACCAGTGAAAATACAATACTGGCACTTTAATGGCTGAGCCTATGCCGGCCTGGGGAATATACGCAATCGCAAAACGGTACAGTCACGATACTGTACCGGTATCAAGCTACGCGAGTAGTTGCGAGCTAGCATAAAATGGCGGTTGAAGAACATTCAAACAGCAGACGAGGGATTCAGTATTTTCATCATAACATTGTGAAGCATACACAGCTCAATCATCTTGCAAAGTGGTGATGTGAATTGACTTGCGGCTCAACAATCTTAAATTGATTTAGTAAAAGAAGTACTAGTAAAATGGGAGACAAAAGTTTCACTGATAAGATTCGCTGACAATAGTGTTGAATTTGTTCGACAACATGGTTAGACGATGCACGTAAGACAGTGTTGTTCCGAGCAAGAAACCAAAAAGTTTTTAACAAGCGCAAATTAACTGCCCAACCTAATCCGGAATGGCCAAAGTGGGAGGTGGAAATTGTGAAGTCATACGGTAAGTGTATTTTGTCAAAACATTGTGATATTGGCAGTACTTTTTATTATAACCAACATTTACAAGCAAACAAACGAGTAAAAACATGCCATCATAGTTCAGATCTCGACTCCACCAGCACGGAAAATCCAACGAAAAAGCGACGTGGACTAGCAAACGAAGTCACAAACCATCTGATTGACGCACCGACTTCATCATTTTATCTTAGCCAAAAAGGTCAGTATTTTATTGATATGACAATCAAAAAAAAATTCCAACTTAATATTAACTTGATTATATCCACTATATTATAGATGTGAAGGCCTCTCTCGCTGGTGGACTTCGTGTTTGCTAATAAATTGAAATGTGTTTAAGTTTGAAGGCTGAAAGGAGGCGCGATTGAATGACACTTAACATGTTACAGCTAAACGATGCTAAAATAAAAAACAGTAGTTACTTAAATCCAATGTAAATTCCGGCATTTTCGTTATATCAGAAGAAGCAATCATAGCAATAACTGTAAGCTTTAAAT
>LJIJ01001041.1:0-59996 GCA_001718145.1 Orchesella cincta
AGAAACAGAGAAATCTAGTTGGAAGTACCTGAAAGAGGCTTCGGCGTGATGAAGTACTTTGTGGAAGTGTATCGTACGAGAGCTTATTGGGATTGTGTCATGAGGGCACTACAAGAAGAAAGGGAATAAGGATCATTTCCATTAGCAAGCATATACGACAAACTGGAAACCAACTGAGATCATTGGATACTTTAGGAGTGACCTCCGACAAATATGCAGCAATGCTATTTCCTCTTGTGGAGTCATCTTTGCCTGAAGACATCCTTCGGTTGTGGGAAAGAAGTCGATCTCGTGGAGTCGATGGTGAAAACGAGCTGAAAAGCTTGATGAAGTTTATACGAAGTGAGGTGAATAGCGAAGAACGGATCAAGCTAGCAAAGAAGGGATTCAATATTCAAGAAGAGAGGAAGTCTACGCCAAGAAAGAAAGATTACCTCAACAACAGTGATATCCCAACAGCAACAGATCTGTTCAGTGGACAAGGGAGTGGCCAAGATGTGAAGTGCATATTCTGTTTGAGAGTCACGAGAGTTCTGCGTGCCAAAAGGCACAACTGATGACATATGAAGAGAAGCAAAAAAGAGTTCGAGATAGTTACGCTTGCTTCATTTGTCTCAAGAAAGGACACGTGTCAAAGATGTGCAAGAGAAAATTGAAGTGCCCCCTTTGTGAGAGAAGACATCACCTCGTCATGTGTTCCAAGCTCAACAGCAATGATGATAAAAAGAGTTCCAGAGAAAAGAGTTCCTGTAATGAAAAGAGTTCCAGTAACACATCATCAGAGCAGAGGAACACATCTTCTTTGTCTAACCATTCCGTGGATAACGTCATGTTGCAGACGTTATTAGTGAAATTGAAGAATGAAGACGAAGAACGTGTTGTACGTGCAATTGTGGACACAGGATCCCAGCATTCCTATGTGACATCCAGAGCAGCAGAAGTATTGAAGTTACAGAAAAGAGATGAACTTCGAATGGCTCATGGACTTTTTGGAGGATCTGAGACCTGTGAACAACAGCACAACGTGTATGAAGTTACTGTGAGTGGTTGCAACAATGAGAAGAATATGAAGCTCACAGTACTTGAACAAAAGAAGATTTGTGGTGGAGTTCCCGTATCCTCCTTATGGCTTGAAGAACTCACCAACAACAACATTGCATCACTGATGTTGGACAAGATCAACCTGACATCCATCTTCTGATTGGAGCCGACGTTGCAGGAGAGCTTGTTAACGGAAAATATTTGCAACGATGAGCGGCCCAGTAGCAGTTGAAACGAAGATTGGATGGACCTTGATGGGAAAGTATCCGGCCGTGGAGAAAGTGGGAAAAAAGTAGCACGTTGTTGTCTCTCACTCTCTCATTTCTACAGAATCAAGTATTCAAAATCTGTGGAAGCTGGATGTACTTGGAATTCGTGATCCCATTGAAGTGAAGACTGAAGATCTGATGATTGAAGAAGCAATTGCGCAGTTTCAAGATTCAGTGGAAGTGAATTCCGAAGGACGTTATGAAGTGGCATTACCTTGGCTTGAGAGTCATCCTCCCGTGGCTGAAAACCTAGAATGTTGTAAGAAAAGACTAGTTTCAGCAACTAAGAAATTGGAGGCACAAGGAAGACCAAGGATTATGAGAACGTGTTCTTGGAATGGGAACGTATGGGATTATTGAAGAGGTTCCTTCTGAGGAGTTGGACCACAGCGCAAGTTACCTGCCCCATCGTCCAGTTTTAATCGAAGAGCACAACAACACCAATTCGTCCAGTTTTTGATGCTTCTGCAAAATCGAAGGATTTGCCTTCCGTGAATGAATGCCTGTTGAAAGGACCCAATTTGATCGAGCTAGTTCCAGCCATTTTGATGAGATTTCGTATGAGAAGACATGGAGTGACATCAGATATCAAGAAAGCTTTTCTCCAGATCAGTTTGAAGAAAGAAGATCGCAATTTCCTGCGATTTCTTTGGTGGGAGGAAGTATTGGAAAAGTTCAAGATGTATCGCCATTGTCGGGTTGTCTTCGGAGTATCGCCAAGTCCCTTTTTGTTGGCTGCCACCTTGAATTATCATTTGGATAACGTTGAGGACCACTTGCAAGCAATTGCACAGTTTTTGAAGAAAAGTTTGTATGTGGATAACTGTGTGGCTAGCCTGGATACAGAAGAAGAAACAAGAAATTTCGTCAACCAAAGTTCAGAGATTATGAGCAGTGGAAAGTTCGAGTTACGAGGATGGGTCTGGAATTCTGATGTGAAGCAAGATTTGACTGATCAGAATATACTTGGCATGTTGTGGAATGTGGATGAAGACTACCTAGGTTTGGATCTTCGTGGGATATCAAGTTCCAGTGAAGATATCGAGTTGCGTCAGCGTGGGATGTCAAGTTCCAGTGTAGCTGCCGTGTTGGATCATCGTGGGATTGTCAAGTTCCTGTGAAGTTGTCACAAAAAGAAGAATTTGTCTACAGCACAAAGGATTTTTGATCTCTTGGATTTGTGTCACCAGTCACATTGTTCCCAAGATGATGCTGCAAGATTTGTGGGAAGCCAAATTGGACTGGGATGAGCAGTTCCAGAAGAAATTAGAAGAATTTCAAGAAGTGGATGCTGTCTTTGGAATCGCTTTTGGATTGAAATTCCAAGATGGATAATGAAAGGACCTGTGGACAAGAGCAAATTGCAACTGCACTTGTTTTGTGATGCTAGGATGGATATGGATGCTGTATCTACCTGAGATCCGAATTTGAAGGAAATGTTCATGTTCAAATGATCATTGCTAAAGCACGTGTGGCCCCAAAGATGAGTACAATCCCAAGATTGGAATTGCTGGCGTGTGGAGTCGGATCAAGATTGTTATACAGTGTCAAGAAGGAAATGGACTTTCATGATGTGGAAACATTTTGTTGGACTGATTCCAGTAATGCTTTGTATTGGATTCAAAATAATGAAAACTGGGCTACCTTTGTGTTCAACCGTGTTCAAGAAATTAGAAGATTGACAAGTTATCAAGACTGGCGTCACATCCCAGGAAAGGATAATCCGGCGGACTTGCCATCGAGAGGATGCAACGGAAAGCAACTTTTGGAATCTCGATGGTGGGAGGGACCAGCTTGGCTTTATCAAGGAAAGTGAAATGTGGCCAGTATCAAATGTCAATGTTGATCGTGATGTCATCGCAAAGGAAAGGAAGAAAGTCACCCTGTGCAATTTGAATCAAGAAGCAGAAACACCGTGGTATATCAACCGTTACTCATCTTTCAAAATGATTGTGAAAATAACTGCTTGGATCTTGAGATGGAAGAAAATTGTTCTGGACAAGAAGAGATTTCCTACAGCAATTACGCTAGGAGAGAAGAAATATGCAGAAATTGTTTTGTGGAAGAATGTCCAGTACTCAAGTTTCAGTGAAAAAGAGTCAATTTTCAAGCAGATGCATGCAAGGAAAGATGAGAATGGAATCAGACGGGTGCGGAGCAAAATCGTGATGAGAGAGGACAGTGAAGATTTTCGGTTCCCCATCTTGTTACCCGGTGAAAATGTGTTAGTGCAAATGATGGTTCGTGAGATGCATTTGGAAAACAAGCATGTTGGCATCAATACCCTTTTGTGTCTTCTCGCGAGAAATATTGGATTTTGAAGACACGGAAAACTGTGAAACGAGTGATTAGTTCCTGTCTGAAATGTAAACGTCTGAGTGGAAAGGCAGCTATGTGGAAGAAGCACCTCTTCCATTGGATCGTGTTCGAGATGCTAGACCATTTGAAGTCGTTGGTGTGGATTTAGGAGGACCGCTCTACATCAATAAAAGCAAGAAAATTTGGTTCGCGTGTTCACGTGTGCAGTTGTTCGAGCAATACACTTGGAGTTAGTGTCATCATTGTCAACTGAGTCGTTTGTGCTGGCATTAAGACGATTTATTGCTCGTCGTGGACGACCTGAAATAGTCTATTCGGATAACGAACTAATTTCGTTGGATTGGATAACCTGTTGCAAGAATTGGATTGGAAGATTATAACATCAACAACAGGAATAGAGAAAATTGAGTGGAGATTTAGTGCACCCCGCAGCACCTTGGTGGGGTGGATTCTGGGAGAGAATGGTTCGGTCAGTGAAGGAATTACTACGGAAGAATCTTGGGAAGAAGACATTACGATATGAAGAGTTAGAGACGTTTGTTTTATGAAGTAGAAGCTCTAATCAACTCAAGACCACTGACGTACGTATCAGAGAGCGTAGAGGAACCGATACCGTTGTCTCCAGAGATGTTCCTTGGAATTATGAAGTCGAATGGAGTTCCTGATTTGGATATTTTGGATGGAGCTGCCTTTCGAAAGAAGTACAGTAATGTGTTGAAGATTCGAGAGGACTTAAGGAAAAGGTTCAGATCTGAATATTTTGGGAACATTGAAGCATAACGAGAAGATGAAGGTCAAACGTGAGATTCGAGTAGGAGATGTCGTCTGTTGGAAGTGGAAAATTCTAAGAGGATCAACTGGCCGTTAGCGAGAGTTTTGGAGCTGATTCCTGGACGAGATGGGATTCACCGGATGGCAGTTGTGAAGACAGGAAGTTCAACGTTGACCAGACCAATTCAACGATTGTTCCCTTTGGAAGTGGATTGACTTTTATACTAGAAGCTGTGAAAGTCAATGGTGGGAGTATGTAGAAAATGGGATGTGCTTATCTTAAATTTTGAATAACTAAGTCATTTGTTACTGACTTTTTGTATGTGATAGGTCATTTTGTTAAGGAGAGTGTCTACTATAATATGTACTTAGTCCCATATTTTTCGCAGTAGCCGTTTTTGAGTAAATTGTCAATTAGTATAAGATACCTAGTGGTTGATAGAGACCCGATAGGGGTGATTTGAGAAACGTGCTGTTGTAGGCTTATCGTTGCTATTGCGATATAATTGTTTGGTTTTGCTATCGAGAAGTCTGCGTTCGGGCATGAAAAGGTTGTAGAGGTCAAGTCAGCTGAGAAAGTGCTTTTAGTCTTCTGAGTTTAGTCAGAAAGCGTGTATCATTTTGGTCAGATGTAGTAGTCAAAATTGAATGTAAATGTATGTGATTTCTTGTTGTTTTCGTGTATTGAATTGTAAATAAAGTTGTTAAAAGTTGTCAAAAGTGTCGTGCTGTACTTTTATCGTATAGAACCTGAAAATTCTTAGTTTTTTAACAACAACAATGTAATGTCTTTAGCAAAATTTAACGTTTAATACGTGGCTATCCTATATAGAAATATTCGTGACTCATGTGCTATAAGAAGACCATGAAATTACTAAATTCGCCATGATCAAGGTCAGTGTCAGAAAAGACGAGGTCCTTTTTGATCGAATTCCTAATCCCCGTTTTTACAACTATCAGTGATTTTTGTTACGTCATGAAAAATCAATAAATAACGGATTACAAAAAGGAGGTTTGCATGAAAGGGTGATTAATCTTTATGTCAGGTAAAGTAGAATATATAAAATATACCACATCGTCAATAAGCATTATTCCCTTCCGTATATTTTGTGTATGCTTGCAAATTCCATCATCTTCAAGAATACTTATTTCCAGTACTATATTGCAGAATATGGAAACCATTTATACCGGTGCATAATAGAATGCATTAGTAGTATATTATGCGTAAAATTGTTGGTAGTATGTCTATATAATGATCGAGATAAAATTCGCAGACAGAATACCTCGAATTATTGATTTAGAGATGGGTATAAAGGTTTAAGTTAAATCTGACACGTTGTTTAGCATTGATAAAAATTTTAAATGGACGCTGACACCTATTTCCATTAGTAGTGAGTGTATATTTGCATTTGGCCGTCTTAGTGCCATTGTACTGTGATCAAGGACAAGGTTATGCAGCCATTCAACTCAACCACGGAACAGCATTATGGGGCATTTTGAAACAGTGAAAGTAAAGAAAGTCGATTTGGACACTGACGCCATCCACATTTGACGTCGACGAATTCTGAAAAATGCCGGCGTATAAAATTAGCATCCCGTAATTCCATTGAATTTTGTTTTGCCGACAAGGTTGAAGGTGTTTAGAGGTGGAGAATGAAAAGTGTGTTGGTTTTTTGTTCCAAGAAAATGCATCTCTATTCTCTGTACGTATCTAACTTCTTCCAACTGTGTTGATTGAGAATGTTGATAGCCTGACGCTGACTATTCTAGAAACTTTATTCGCGAAAAATGTAAATTTTGCACTGTATTGCAATCTGAAAAACAAGATTTGACGGGTAGTATCGTGTTTATGAACAGGCAAAAAGAAACGATAGCTGATGAAATTATATGTTAACAGGTTTGAGACTAGTGCGTGGGAAACAGTAGTGATGATCATTAATCATTGAGAACTGACGGGTGATCCTTTTTGCATCATTGGTAAAGCGAAAACCGCATAAGCAGCTGCTTGCATATTGGATTATACTTGTATGTTTTAAAATAATGTAGCACATCCTTTCTTTCACGAATGCAGTGAAATACATACTGTGACAAACTTGCGCAGAAAGCAAGATGAGACTACGCATTTCCAGCCTAGACAATATATTATAGGCATGTTGATTTTCTGAAACTATGTGAGAGACATTTGCTCTAATGTTAGATAATTGTATCAGAAACAGTGGCAGTGTCCTCACATTTCATATTTTGTCATGAAATATAAGTTTTCTACAGGTTTACCGCACCTGGGATTCTGTTCAGCTGTGTAACCTTCTCCCTTTAAAAAATTTCAGACTGTGTATCAGCTCACAAAATTGGGAACATCTTCTATGTATCTTCTATAACATCAATACTTTGAAATTCAATCTTACGAGCATACGTGCTGCAGACAACTCAAGTTATGGAGAAAAAAGTATTCTTGACAAAGCAGTTAAATTGCAAGTTGTTTGAACAACAACTTTATTGATTAAATTTGAAACAGTAAGCACGTTAGGTTTGACTGCGTACGAAAAAGTACCCGTCTTGCGAAAACCTTGCCATACTGAGTCGTGTGTGTCACGATACCCCATGAAAACGTAAAGCTATTATTTATGCCCAAGCATGTCTTAGGGCTTGTACACACCCCTATCTGTATACTTTTTTTTATTTCAAGCTCTAGTTCATAATACCTCAGTGTTTTTCTTATATATGAATAGATATGAAAGCTTCGTATTCCATTCCATCCGCTGATCTTGCGGTGATATATGTTATCAATCTTCTAATTCTGCAAGAGTCGTAAGAAATCATTTATTTCCCCATTAGACTGCCACTGTTTCGGAAAAATGAGTCAAGTCAAAATTGGAAAATGCTAAGAAAAATATAATAAAATACAGTCTCTTCGCAGACTTTAACTCTGGCAAAAAGGGTAAGTTTACTTTCTAGGAAATATTCTTATTCGTAGTAGACAAAATGCAGTGAACATACGAGTTGCAGCTTGTGATATGCAATAATAAAATGGAAAGTTACAGAGAAGAAACGGCTTTAGTATTCAATGATACAATACATACGAGAATTCTTGCCAGACGTGTATTAATGCATTTATCCCTCAAGTTCAAGTATACTGTTCTGATCTTCAAAAAAATTGGAGTTTGAGTGGTCACCGCTCTTCCCATTTCATACAAATGGATCATCAAATACAAATCTATTATTCGGAACGGATTGGTATTCCATTCTCCTGCTTTTTAGAACTTTCTCTGGAGGCAGTTCTTTGAACCGCCTTTGCGGCAACATAAATGGAAATGGAAGTGTGACATCCTAAATATTACAGGGCTATTTGTATTATGTCCATGACATGACTCTCTTAAGACACTTCTTTTTTCCTTAATGTTGAATGTGCAGTGCAAAGGTGGAAAGAAAATCCGCAAAAGAATGAAACTTTGTCAGTCATTGTCATTATTATATGTACTAATGTACTACAAGAAACAGCCACCGCACTGTGACAGTGAGCATTCGCATTTAGCAGCAAAAGAAAAACTTCTTAAAAAGTGAAAAGGGGCATGCTTGTGCAAGAAAAGTTTATAAGTGAAAGTAGAATTAGCACTATGTAAGTAGAAGCGAAATATATAAAAATCGATTCGTGTCTTTGCTCGAATGGAAGCAGAGAGGAACAATGGCATGTAGGGTAAGCGTCTTTTCGTTCGTTCTCACATGATGACAGATATATGCAGCTACTATGAGTGATGATGAGAGTTCATATGAGAAAGTGATGAATAGTAAAAGTAAGAGAGTTTTCTTTTTCTGAATATATCCTTAACCATCATGAACAAAAAGATCACATGCTTCCAATTTCTTCATCTTGAAACGAACAAAGTACCTTTGATGCTACATCTTCTCAAAAGAACCTTAAAGAGAAATAAATAACTATGATCGAGACGCTTGAATGAGACTATCACCATTAGAGCGACTTCTCATTTCGGCCTTGCAGCCAACTTTGCATCCTAAAAGTTTAAAAATAGCTATATAGCTTGGTGCTCGGTGTCCGCCACATGAGGGCTGCTGATAGTTTTGCTCCAAAGGCTACACTATAAATGGAACAACTAAAAACAGGAAGAGAACAACATGCAATTATCTCTGGTTTACGAATACACAAAAGGAATGATCCTTTCATTTTGTTCTTCCGTTTTAAAAAGAAAGAAAGTTCTTTGTGCTTCGTAGCAAGACAAAATGCGGGTTTTCTGCACATTTTACAATACTAATGCCAGTTATAACTGATAGGGCAGTAGGTGGGTATAAGACTCGAAATACTTTATCAATGTGAGGTACTAACAGATGCTCAAAAATTCTTCGCATCCTATTGAACGTGCTCTGCTCACGCATTTCCCATGTCAACTTTTCACTTTCGCCCCAACTTTCGATCTCACTGCCAACTTTTGCAACACTTGCATTAAGCCGATGACAAACTTCCGGTGCACACTGTGTCAGAGGGCATTTTCCAATGTAATTTAAAAGGGATAAAACTTCATTGCAATAGATGGCCAATGGGAAAAAAGGAATCAGTTGATTTGGCGGAGTTAAGTCGGTAGGTAGGTCCAGATTTGAGCTTTCTTGTGGTATTATACAAGTTGAAAAGTTGAACTGGTGTAAATTTCTTGTAAAGGTGATTTCTGCTTGCATTAAATCGTGATTTGTTTTCCGAACGATGAAGTCTGAAAACATGGGAGTTACTAATCCCCTGATATCTGCTCCCACACGTGCTAAACTTTCTCCAAAATAACTAGCATTCGTGTACAAAGAGTCTAAAGTTTGTACCTCGATATGCTTTTGAAGATCAGTCAGTACTCGGTTCAGCTGAAGACAAATGAATGTTGATAAATAATGGTTTGAATCTTGACCAAACGCTGCTCGATGTTGGGTTAACGTATCAAAAATCCACGATCTTGAATTTTCAAAGTCGACATCTCTGCTCATCCTTGACTGAAGAAATCGAAATCTCAAAGACTGGTCAGACGGGAAGAAGTTTCGAAGAAGTTGAACTGTTTGGAGACAGTCAGACAACCCTATATTTGGAGACTGGAGTTTCAGCAGTAAAGCATTTTGAATCTGACTTTGTAGTTCAAGGACAGAATCCGTCGTTTTCTAAAGATAAAATTAACCAATTACTAGTTTTCGGGCGACTGTGAGAATTGACTAATACGTTTATTACATGTCTCATTTATTACACTCGTTCTCAGCTTACCACAAGAGCCACCGGAACGTGACTTTCATTAGCCTCCAGTCCTTTTTTATAGTCCATTACAACTTGAAGAATTTTAATTGCTTCTGGTAAAAGTTTATCATCACTGCTAGCCAGACATCTCCGCACTGTCCATGGCATGTCCAAGACCTTCTCCATGTCTGGCTTCTTTTCTAACATTGTTTTTACTCCTTTTTGACACCTCATAAATTCGTTAGACGCACCAGTGTCACCAAAAAACGACTCTGTACTTGATTTACACTCTGGAAACGTTCCTGACGTTAACTTGTCCGCAAAATCTTTGGCTTGAGACAGCTAGAAAAAGAACTTTACTTAAATTTCAACCATTTAAAATAATTTTTCAATAAAAAAAACTTCGAGACTGCGAGGGCCTATCAGATCACTTACCGACTTTTTAATATGATTTGTTGTCTGTGCCGACTGAACAAAAATTTGATAATTTTGACTCGCCATATCCCTTGTCTGATGCTCAATAATGGCTAACTCTTCATTTACTCGTGCGACTTCCCCAACTTTAAACAATAAATTATTAAAAACACAAGTTTACAAAATTTATTCCCTTTGCTTGCTCTCACTTCTTAAGTGCATTAGGAATTCATTTTAAACTTACCCAAAGATTCAAGTCCCTGCGTCCCTAACCGTCCCAAGTAGGTCACTTGTTCAGCATCTAAATAAGGCAAATTAAACGTTAAATTTAATAACTGATTGCCACTTGTTCAAATTTTCGTGTTCCAACCACAACATACAACCTACCAAGATTTGGATCTTCACTATCTGGAAAAAGTATCTTGGCCAAAGTTTTAAATTCTTCAGAGTCTGATAACAAATTTCCAGATCCCATCACCGCCGGCGATGCGCCAGTTGTAATTGATGCAGTACTATCCTCAGTCTCACTCCCGGAGACCACAGTCTCCTCAAATAAATCGGTCATGATGACACTTCCGATAAGACCAACTTTACAACACGGCTATTGGTAGTGTCTTCAGAATCTTCCAAAAACTATTGGTGAAAGAGGGTTATTCATACACAATTTAACTTAAATACAGCACTAATATTAAAACCACTGCTGAAAATAACCACAACTAGTTAAAAAGAACTTTGACTTCTTCAGCTGATGCTAAAGCACAGAGCAAATGCACAAAACATCTGCAACCGGCTGACTAGCTGTCAGATACACCCAAAGCAAAACAAAATGTTCCGTAGTGTTTGTGTAGAGTTGTCAAGTGTGTTGAGACCGCCGCCTTCCTCAACTTCGATGACTAAAGTGAACAAAGCCTGGGCAAATGCACTTTTGCACTAAATTTCCACGTAGACTGTGGATGTGGATAAAAGTGGAAGCACAACACAAACTACATGTTTGGGGATATGAGCCGACCTTCTTCATTCCGATAACTTTCTTTAAATTCGACATGTTTACTATGCATATTCATGGCTAACAATAATTATGTTAGAAGTTGAAACTACTTTGCTTTTGAGGCTATCATGATGCTTAGAGTTTATGCGAACCAAGTTTCTCCTACAGTCGACTAGGGAAGAATCTTAACAAAACAAGTAGGTTTGGAAAGGTACTTTCCACTTATTCCGTTAAAAGACTACAGAAAATTACGCATTTTTGAAGATTTTTTTTAAGTATCAATGTTTTTGGAGTAGGATTAGAAACTTTTTAATATGCGGTAGTTTTTAATGGATGAGTATATAATGGGATGGAAAAAGTAATTTAACGTGGTGTGTTACTTGTGTATCCGTACATTATACATGGTAAACTTAAGCATATTTAACATTCCTATTATTTCAATCATGGTGTGGTTTTAAAAAATCCTACTTGTAGTCTCCATTTCAGATATTTTTGAGTGCTCCAATATTTAATCAAGGTCATCTATTGCTAGTATGGAGGAAGTGAAGGTGGAAAGATTCAAGTCTTTCATTGCCCCAATTACCAATTGAGGAAGGCTAAAATCCTGTAGTCTTCAATTGATTGAGCTACTAACTCCTTTAACAGTAATGTTGCGTGTTTGAATTTATAATCAGTTGTGTATTTTTTTAACTGTAGCATATTGATTATGATGGATGATAAGCGATAACAATGTTGTAAAGCGATCAAGTTTATACTGGTATCTTGCATTTATTCGCATACATAATTTGGATACTAAAAATAAACTCAAATCCAACATAAATTTCAAACATGAGTATTTCACCGAATTTACCGAACGGTAGACTGACTGCATAAGACCATGAAAAGACAGTAAATAGCAATAATAATTATTGTTACATAAATTGTATCAATGTTGTCACAAAAACATTATATAACTTGAATTCTTAATCAGGACTACCAGACACCAGATAACACACTGTGTCATTGTACGAAAGTTTTTCGGCTGAAATGGAATTAACATGACTTGTTATCTTGTAATTTTTGTTACATAACCGTCATTGATGCAAACAAGTTTAATACCTGCACTTACGTATTTATATAAACAAAACTCAGACTCTGAAAACTGGGGAAAAATGCGTGAAGGATCAAAAGTCACTTGGTGGGTCATGAATTAGCACAGCTTTTATTGTAATTTGTTAGTTATAAGCCCGGAATGCATCAATAATCTTGTCCCGACATATAAAATACTTCCTCAACGATTCCTGGATTATTGTTTGCTGTTGGAGTGGTTGGCGTATGGCAAATATGTACGCAATGTGATGTAACTTTTAAGTAAGAGTCTGCATAGTATCTAAAATGAAATTATTGGTGACTGGATCTGTCAAAATACAATGTTTACCCAGGTAAACATATTACATAACGCTTCCTTCGTTGTGTCAATCATCGAATAAAGCCGACTTTATCACATCACTGCTTTTATCAAATGAACATTCATGAAACAAAAATATTGTAATTACAGAGAGAAACAACTATAGCTAAGTATACTGATTACTATGAGTCAATAGTCTAAACATTTTAACCAGGTCATGTAACTGGCTTATATAAGATTTCCTACGCAAACTAATGCTACTTAATCAGAAGCAGTTTGTAGTATATAAACTGATTTAAAGCTTGCAAGGAATTCAGTTCTATTACAGACCTCTGCCAGTGTCTTAGTACATTAATTTGCAAATTTGTACCTCCGTAACTTACCCAAAATGAGTCCATCATCAACCCTTTATCTTGCAGCTTTTGCTGCTTTTCTTTCAACCGTAAATGGTCAGGTCTTGCTTCCTGGATCATGTGCCAACCACTCTGTCGTTCAGAACTTCAGTGTTGGAGATGTAAGTAGAGAGTGTAATATGTTGATTTCACAACTTGTGCTCAATTAAAGTAGAAGTATAATCACAGCTACAATTTTTTCATTTTAATTATTTCCAGTATCTTGGAGCTTGGTATGAAATTCAAAACACCTATGCTGATAATCAAATTGGGGGAATTTGCACTATTGCCAACTACTCCGACTTTGGAAATGGAACAGTTAGAGTTTACAACACTCAAGTCAACGCAGAGTAAGTTTCATTTCATCTTTAATAGTTTATTGCAGGTATATGTATATCTTCCAAGGTATATTGTCCTTACCGATTAATTAACATTTTAACAGAACCGGTGAGCTCCAGTCTGCCTTAGGCTCTGCAAGACCATTAGACCCGACCAAAAATGAAGCTAAACTGTTAGTTAACTTCCCATTCATGGGACCAATGGAATCGCCATATTGGGTATTGGACACGGATTACACCGGTTACAGCATTGTTTGGAGCTGTCGCCCTGGACCTGATAACAACAGTTATCGTAAGTTGCATGAATCGTTGTTTTGTTATATTACACGAAGCTCCAGATAAAGATATTTAACACATTTTCTGCAGAAACATACTGGTTCCTCTCAAGGACACGTAATCCGAGTGACATAACTCGTGGATATGTCCAAGGCTTCCTGACTGCGTTGAAGTTTGATTTGAGCTACCTAGAGGAAACAACCCAAACTGACTGTCCGAACTGATATTTGTGGAAGTAAATTTCACCTTCTAAAACGGGATTTATACTTTAGTAAATTATTTAACACGATATGAAATTGTTTTTGTACGAAAGGTATTGTATTACAATAAATCTTTATACATACATATACAAGTCATGCGACATTATTACAGCTATAAATATTTATTTGACGAAAGCGGCATGAGACACGAAGGCAAAGCCATTAGGAAGGATGATACAATTCAATTGCCAATGAGCCTGAGTCAAGCAATTTTTTCATCTCCCAAATACCTGATGCGTTATTTCAGTAAAAATGTATCCTTTTAAGGATAATCTTATTTTACCAATTGATCTCATAGCCTGATGAAAATATGCGCTGATCATGAACAAATAAATGAATGCACACAAGTTCAAGTAAGATTTAAATCAATTATGCTGTTTATTAGTTGTTTGTAGTAAATGCAGGTGACTCAATAACAGTGATTTCAGATTCAGGTTAAATGCATAGATGTATGTTTACAAAGCAGAATATGTAATTGAAGTAAATATTATCCAATCAGCAATACATATATAGTTATATATATTTATACATTCGTCATAGGAAAGCTCAATATAATGAGTCATCGTCAGGCCATCATCATTTAGTTCTTTAGATTGAAATGTTTGGGTTTATCATGTCATCCCTACTTACTCATTGAAAGTTGCAGTATCAATAGTATTAAAATATATATAAAAAACTAATTCTTATTCTGTCACGTCATATTCGTTAGCGAAATAGAAGTTTGGAGTAGTGAGAACGGAGTTTTCTCTGGGGTCTGCTTTATCCTCATGTTCTTCATCTGTAGTATACTCAGACGTTCCAGGTGTAGGAGGTGGAACGATATTGGAATCCATTTCTCCAGAAAAGACACGCATAGGCTCTTCTGTGTAAACCTCCTTCCACATGGATGCCGCACACTGTGCTTCTCTTTCACAAATTACTCGACGAATTATATCTAGAAAAGTAGATAATAAAAAATCATGAAATCTTTACACTTGACACACAAAATGAGTCCTTTTTGCATTAAAAATATGTTGTTACCATCCAGCAATTTGGTTGAGTTTTTATATAAGGTTAATTTCGCATCAACCTCTTCATTAAGCCAGCCAGTAAATTGACGTTCAACACCTTGGCGAATTTTTTCAGTTAATTCCCAGTCATCTCCCAATGCACGTAGGCCTTCATCCGTACCATATTTTACATGTACACCAGCAAACAAACTGACACTTATTTTGCCAGCTGCCTCGTCCTTGGTTTGTTGACGGGCAAGGGCAGCTTGTCTTTCCTCTTCTGTAATATGCCTCTCCACACGAGTCTTAAATTTCAGTAACTCACGTTCCTCCCGTAGTTTTTCTTCTCTGAAAAGTTCTCGTTCCAATTTAAGAGCCTCTAATTCGGTTTCCTCTAAAACCTCCATCCGAGCCTGTTTATTTGCAATAGAGCGTAAGTAAGAAATAGAAGCATAATGAGACTCTCGCAAGTAGAAAAAATAATGATGCAATAAAGTTGAAATAGAACATCTTAGTGCAAACATTAATCAATCCTTTAAAAGACCGTATTAATTGGATTCTGTACTTATAAATGACTAAGGACGGCAACAGCAAAGCCTTTCCCACTATATCATAATACACCATCAACCAAGCGTTCCAATTACCTGGTAGCACACTGCTCCTACAAGCCGTTCAACGACTGGAACAACTTCTCGATCAAAATCGAAAAATTCGCCTGGCAGAACTTGTGAGGCTTTATCAAGTAGATTTCTCTTCCTTGATGGAACTTTGGGAAGCTCTTTAGCGGCTCCAATTCGTTGACCTTTATAACATATCTCGTCTTGATCTAGTTCATCTGTCAGCTCCACTAAAAATGCGTCCTTCTCTTTTGGCCGAAGATTACTTATGGCTAGACGAGCATATCGCATATTAGCAGCCCGTATCATTGCCTGTGGATCGCTTAAACGTTCATTTCTATGCTGGTTCCTGGAAATGCTCCTTTCGGTCCTTTTCCTTGGCTCTGTTAATTTCCTTCGTATCTTTTCACATTCAAGTTGCTCCTGGATGGTAGGTAAAAGTCAAAAATTGATATATGTGATGCTAAATCCCGGCGCAATTACCAACGATAAGAATCAGACAGTAAATGGTCGTGGAATGATGTATCATGTACCTTTCGTTTGCGAACTTCCAGTGGGTCACCTCTTCGTACTCTTGGATCCCATGATATATTGTAATAGCTATGAATGCCCGTGGGTCTGCGTTTGGTTGCGGTTTGATATGAAAACCAAAATGCATTAGTGAGAGAAAATGTTGCGCCATAAATAACTATTAGTTAGTGTGCTGAACTCACTTTGGGACATTATCGCGATACAAGGGTCTACCATATGGTCCTCCAGAAACCTCTGGGTCAAGTACGGGACGAGGTGTTGAGCAATATACGAACAAGTTTGGTGAGTGAGGAATGGCATCTTTTTGCTCGCTTGGATATTCCCGAAGACGCACTATTTGATCTATTGGGTTCCGGGGCATTTTGATTACGTGCTAGTGGAAGAGGTTGGAGTTGGAACTTAATCTTACTGATATTCTTTCGTAGAAATGTTGAGGTCGGCTTCATGAAATGCGTTAGTATTGGTATTCATTACACAATGTTTATCAACGTACTGACCTAAAGTTCAAAGTTCAGTTGAGACAACCGAAACAAAAGTAGTCTTTGTGCACATTAAAATCTAAAACAAATGTATCTACGGATACATTAAGTAATATGATGAGTGTATTGCGTCATAAGCGTCAAGAGTTCCTCTATGCCCTCACAAATGGTAACCTAACATTTGCATACGATTTTAGAGTGGGAGTTGGCCGTAAAAAGTTACCTCAAACCTTACGGCTTAGAATTAACTCGAATGTTGATTTGTAAGTTTCACTCCTATTGAGTTGAACAGATTTTTTTGACATACGTACTTAAAGTATTTACTATTAGTATGTGACACACCATGTATTTAATTATTCCTCCTCCAGTAAACTCATACTATATGGTTAGTACAAATTGCTAACCAAATTCAATACACATGTAATAATAACCACTTATTATGAAAATTAGTAATCTTCCCAAGTTTTCATAACTTTTATATTGCTCAATATTTTTACTACAAATTATATGGGTCATGTTTTCAAAGCCTTGAGTGACTGTAGCACATTTTCTACCATGAGTATCATGATGCATGATTTGTTTCCTTACACCTCTACCATGCCCCACTTTAAAGAACTTCTCAACAAGCTTTGCAAACAAAAGTAGTAGCAGTTACCTGGCGCATGTTTTCCAACGTGAACTGTGAGCTGAAAATGACTTTTTCTGGTTTTGAAATCCAATTATGCTTTCCTTAGAACATTTTTTGCAGACAGTATGTGGATTTTTGTGCTTCATATAGAAATGCAGGATTTCAAGAAAGTGCGTTATTAACAAGCAAATGTCACGCACGAAAAAACGTGGATTTTGAGATTAAATTTCATTTTGGTAAAATAATTAAAGCTTGCTTAGTATGACAAAGGTGAAAGGAGTCGAAGTAATTAAAGATCCTTAATTTGGTAGAGTTTCACAAACATCAATTTAGATGCAAGCATTATTCCTTAAACCTTTAACATTAAAACCTAATATCATTCTTATATGCATTTAATATATTTAATATAATTTATATATATTTAATGTTGCAATTGAAGAATATGTGGTTAATCTGTAAGGCTGACAATGGCAGGCAGTGGTCACTAGCAGTTCGTTATTCTTGTTTGTGACATTATTTGTGTGCTACTATGCTAATTTACATCCTTGTTATTTCCTGCTTGACTTCTATTTATAGTAATACTTGTCCTTGAAGAAGCCTTATATGAGAAGAACTTATTTGGAAGTTCTTACCCATGTATAAGTTTTGAAATGGAAAATTTTGCAGGACATACATAGTGACCTTTTGATCGTCCATCTTTGGTTGATAGTAATATAAATTATACTCGAGTAATTCCTGCTTATAAAGACTGCTCATGATACAGTAATTTCTTTATTGTATTTTTTAAACTATATTAAATTAGTAAGTGTTATAGTACATGATTGTTTCTGTTTCTTCTGCAGAAGAATCGGTTAAAAGCTCTTTTAAAATCTTTGCTACAAACGCAATAAATAATAGGATTAACTGCAGAATTAAGATAGCCTAACCATGTTAGTAAGTGATAAATTACTATTGGAGGATCTCCGGTCTTTGGTCTTATAATGTACATGATACAAAATGGCAGCCAACAAATCATGAAAGATCCTATAATGATTCCCAAAGTGCGAACAGCTCTTCTTTCTTTTGTGAGAGAAAATCGGATTTTCTTTGTCACAAACTCCTGAATTTGAGAAGTAGGTCGGGAGTTGTTCATCCGTTTTACCTTTTGTGTTTCTCTTTTCGTTTTTAACAAATCTCCCGATGTCTCCGTCTCTGAAAGCTCCCTGTCGATGGAGTTTTGTAGGGATGGCACAGCAGCTCTTTCTTGAAACTTTTGTTGAATTTTTCCGAATATCTTTAGATAAATTGTGATCATCAAAATCATTGGGAATATGAACGAGCCGAATGCTGAATGGATAACGTATCCGAATGTTGTGCTGTATTCGCAAATAAACTTTTCATTCAATTTGATATCATTCCAACTTCCCCATCCTAGAATGGGTGGTGTGGCAATCCAAAGGCACACAATCCATAGACAAATCACAACTGAAACAACATCCCGGATGGTGCGGTTAAGCACATAAGCTACTCCATCCGACACAGCTCTATATCGGTCCACGGCGATTGCAATTAGGTGGAAGATTGATAAAGTGGACAGTGTAACATCCAATGTTAACCATGTTTTACATAGCTCTTCACTAAACATCCAGTAATTTTTCACTATTTGTAGAATATTGAATGGGAGAATCAGCATTCCAACAAGAAAGTCTGTGGATGCTAATGATGCTAGGTAAATATTTGGAGGAGTTCTCATTGATTTTGAAGCAACTACTGCAAGAATTACGAATGCGTTACTTAATACAATCCATACGGCAATAGAACACAGCGGCACGAGCACCAGAACAACTTGCCATGTTTCTAATGACTCTCTCTCTTCATCTTCCGAATTCATGGTGTCCGAATGATTCCTTAATATATTCAGATGAAAATTATTTTTTGCGGATCACACAAATTATTGTGAAAATGAAACTAGGTTGCGGCAATAAATTCATGGAGACAACTTTCCATCGCTGTGCACTGAAATTATGAATGAAGTCGAAGGAGGAAAGTACCTGCAAATTGTATGTAAGTCGGTACCAAATACCAAATGATGATCAAGGTTTGGCGTGTTCCATGAGTAATGTACGCACTACGCACGTATATATAGGATGACTCCAGTTGTAGTCTACTGTCAACTGCAGTCGCATTTCGTATGCAATCGCAGTTTTAATATGTGTTTGTTGCATGAATTCTGATCCCATTTAGTCAGACAATTAACCGCAGTAACGGACATTATAAACAAAATTTACATGAGTGATAGCATTCGTAAATTGTTTTTCCTTATAAAGTGTGATGTTATGTATTGCATGACACAAGGGCTTAGCGTGTCTGAGTAAATAAATAAACATTTAAAATGACGTAACACTGCTTGATGCGGTGTTGCATTCACTGTTTCTTACATCATATCATGGTAAACAGTATCGGTTACAATTTAAAAAATCTGGAATGGACATGGGTTGTACGTCTTCACGTATAGTCGTTTAGCTGCCTTGGGCATCATGAAATTACGCAAATTGCTGAAAAGTTTTTTGGAATATGAGTCGCTTCATTATCGCCGTATGATCTCATCTAGACTGATATAATAACATAGGTTGAAATGAATCATACATGAAACATTTTGTAAATCCATGCATAATATTAGTAATAATAGAGAATTATTCTCTTCTGAAAACAGTTTGAGATGGGTAATTTGACCCGTTCCTTGTACGTACAATGACTATATACAGTACGTTTAACGCATAATATTTATATAACCAGTGATGGATGATCCAGCTTGTAAGACAGACAAAACACAGATTAGCTCTTAACTAATTTGAATTCTAATATAATAAACCGTAGCATGATTTTATGAATAATATTAAATTTTATCGTTCTTAACCGACAGCTATTTGAAACTTTTCTAGTTACAAAAAGTTTTGTATTTCGTTACTTCATACACAGAAATCAAATGCGACGAGTTTTTGTAAAGTCAGAAAGAGAGTCAAAGAACAAGCGAAGCGAGTGCATACATTCTTCTGCATTTTTGTTTCAAGCTAACAAGGGAGAAAGTAATTTCTATATGAAATTGGTGCTATATGATGAATAGTTGCAAAAAGCTTTCGGTAGCATAACCTAAAAAGTTTGTACTGTTGGAGAACGTTATTTACTGCAAAAAGCCATAAACAGTGAAAGAACTACATTAGAAAGTTGACGCAAATCAAAATTCTGTCATGGGACGCGATGTAAATCATTTTGCCTTCTACGAAGTTAGGCAGGGATAGTACGATAAACCTGTATGTATTCATTTCTAGGTATTTTAGCATTTGATTGTAATGTGTGTAAATTGGACTAACTATGGATATCGTATCACATGACAGTTTTGCTCATTTTTCTGCCATTGCACTCCTGCATTATTTGTGTTGTAGTACACTTCTTGACCATTCGAGATTTTTTACCTACATTTGCCTTTTGCATTGGATGCGGTTTGACAAGATTTATTATCGGTACGTTCAAGCACGAGCTACTTCACCAAGAAGAAAACTCAAGTAAAACCCAAAAACATGATCAATCTATTCGAATTCGGATCAAGATGTGATTTATCTGTTCCATATTTTCCCATTTTCTATGCCATGTAAATGTGACTTATTGTTTGCAGTTATTGCAGTGAAGACCATAAATCAGGAGTTACAGCTGCGGGATTCTACATAATATCATTGCAACTGAATCTGAAAATTATGCAATGCATCGCATCGCGGTTCTTGGTGCGACGACAAGGAATTTTAGATTTTCTTTGAAATTTTGTCATCCATACATCATTCTACAAGAATTAGTCAATCCTCGAAAGATGTTGTGCTACCGATGATTAATCTGCCCTTTATTTGTACAAAAAATATATTATTTTAGCTATGTATATTATGCGACTCTTATCAAACTGTCAAGTGCAACACATTTTACCATTCTAAAGCTTAAATTTTTAGTTCAATCCAAACCCTTAAATGTATATATTTCAAAAGAACTTTTGTAAAAGATTGAAAATAATCAGCAAATTTTTATCATAATGACAAATGAAGACTGAAGCTGGAGGCTATCTACGCTATTAGTGTAAAATGTCTGCTTAGATTGGGCAATTTGATTATAATATCATTTATGTTTTCCACAGGCCCAAATAGTTGAGTAAACAGGCCTGCAAAAAAGTTAAAAGTATGTATTGTAGACCAGAGAGTGTATCATCAAAGCATTATGAATTAAATAAAAATGCTGTCACATAAGTAAAAAGTGCATATTATATCTAACGTTTATACGTTTTCTTTTCTTTCATTACAAAATTTTATAAAACAGTTCATCGAGTTCATCAAAATAAACATACAGATTACTATTACGTACTTAAAGCACTAGATTAGGAATATGACACGACTTTAAAGTGCAATGATACCTTTGAAGGCTAGATGGTGGTGATACTACAAACCACGGTCGATGATTAAGGTTTGACATTTTGTTTATAAACATGAAAGGCAGTTATGAAAATGTATACAGCTAGAACCAAACCACACAACTGAATCAACCCAATAATAATGGCTCCAACTCGCAATGGTGTCGAAATTTCAGCTTGAATTTTGTCAAAACAGCCATGGGAGTCTCCAACATACGCATTGGTTTCATTAGGATCAGTTACACAAGTCGAGTCGGTGGCATACCGAAGAAGCTTCAGTTTGTCATCCTGTTTTCTGTAAATATTACGCAACATTGTCACCGCTTCGGTAACAGTCAGATTTAATTTACAACAGGAAACTGGAACTTGTCTCTCTAATAGCTTTTCCTCTCCGGTGATGACGCGTCCTTCTACAGGCTCCTTCTTAGTATACACTGGCCCTTCATCCATTACTACCTTTTCTGTGGTGACGTTGTTCCCACTATCATCATTTTCCTCTTTGGTTTCGTTTTCTTCCGATGAATCTGACCCTTCCTCGTCATCATTATCCAAGCCATTCGTTACATCTCTCACCCTACGACTTCTGGGATCCATGAACATGGATCGGACCAAATACACGTGGGAATAAGCTTCCTTGAAGTCTTTTTCGTTGTTCACTCCACAACATTTATGGTTAATCATTATCGTGTCCAAAATAAACTCGAACTGCGTAAAACCACGCATTTCCTCGGACTTATAATGAGTGTTAATGGCGTTTGTCATATCATCTTTAAGGTCAGGTTTATATTTTACATACAACGAAACTCCCACGATTTGTATTATAAAAATAGTTATAAGAAGTGATGCGTATAATAGCATGATTCCACTGGAGTCCTTGACACTTCCACAATACCCAATAAAGCTCAACGTGAAATACATGCCTCCAAATGCTATTAACAAGTAACTTGCAGGATCTCGGACTTTAGCAAGCCACTGAGGGCCTGCAAAAGGTTTCAATATTGCAGGTACATCCGAACGATATGCAGCTTCACTGAAGTTTGACCTTTGATTGATATTGACGTGTAATTGGTCAATTATGGTGCTGTTAGTGAGCAATAAAATTCCAATGGACAATATCACAATTCCGAAAATCATGAACAGCACATTCACAACGAAAAACGGGTATCGCACCAAATTCATTCTGGAATCGTCTCAAATATTAGATTGGAAAAAGTTTAGGGAATTTAGTATCTCTACCAGTAAGGCTTAAGCTGTACTGCTTATACTGCTAGTAAATACTTACAGTATAAAATGCATTTATTCATAAAAGTAGAGCAACAATCGGAAGTAGGAAACTGTCTGTAAGGCCAAGGAAAATATTTTATTAGCCTATATGACTCGACGCGATCATAAGAAACGATTCAGACTTCTCCAAAATTCCAACACTTCCTACCACTACCACTCCATTTCCGGTTGCTTATTATAACACACGTGTGTAAGTCATACATTGGGGTGACGTGATGCTTCGGAAGGCTACAAGATTACATTACAAGTAGCTGGAATACATTTACGTAAGTTGCCTCATGTTACATTTTGTGGTTTTGTATTTAAATCCAGCAGCAGGTAATGACACTATAATCTATGTCGCAGACACATAACAGAACTGGCAGTTTCCGTTTTTGTTTGCGACTAGTATTAAAGTGCAAGTCACAAACTCACAAGTGCAAATTGTAAATGTTGATTTATACTGAAGTACAGTACACTGTGGCATCGCCTGAATGAATTTTCTTCACAACAATGGAAAGTAAAATAGTACATTAGTATATATTTGTCATTATATAATCAGATTAAATGTTTGCTGGAAAATGAATGTGTGCAAAAGCTTTTCATCATTATTATTCATTTCATTATTCAGTATTGTATGTTTTCCATCTGATATAAAATATAAAGTAGTTTCGTTAGGTTCAGTTCTGTGATAGTTATGTTATAAAATTAACTTTACTTCCCATCTTCTAGGTATATTCTGTACGGACACTTGTACAAAGTTACTTTGGTATGCAACGTTCTTTGTTCATTTTTTTGTAACGCTAAAAATTTATAACAAACGTTGTATTAGAGAGCAACTATATGCTGCGGCAGCAAAC
Organism: Orchesella cincta; assembly: GCA_001718145.1. NCBI lineage: Eukaryota > Metazoa > Arthropoda > Collembola > Entomobryomorpha > Orchesellidae > Orchesella > Orchesella cincta. The sequence continues at coordinate 23,467 of LJIJ01001041.1, forward strand.
ATCAGTGTCTGTGTACTTCAACTTGATGGGTGGCCAGTTTGTTCTGAAGGAATAGTGTATTTATGCATAAGAGCAATGCATTTAGCTCGCACCGACGTTCAAATCTGTAGCACGTTCATATGCTGAAATTCTCACTCACATCACCTCTCATAAGGATCTCTTCTATCCCATCAGTTCACTAGGATTACCGGATTGGTAGTGAATTTTTATCGATAGGAAGGGGTTTTAAAAACTTCCAAAATGGTAAGTGTCTTATCAATATTTAATATTTAACTAATGGAGTATTCTGCAGTGCATTAATTTGTACAATTAAGGGTTAGTTCATAGTTTTCGAATTGAATGTATAACGAATGACTGAATGTCAACAAAAACATTTCGTGTGCTAAATTTCATTGCAACTGCTGAGCAAAATCATTGTTTTAAACTTATTATTGTTGGTGAATTTAAATATGAGTGTTATCGGTGGGTCCTTAACATTTTTGTAGTAAAATAATCAGTTCGCCGTTTACCTGGTGTATTTTGCAAAGTAGAAAGTCAAGAGTATATAATTTTTCAAGTTTATATGACTTAATAATTAATATTGAGGTGGAGGGTTGACCATGAAAGGACTTATGGTTAAATTAATCACTTATGATACTCATTAATTAACTTACTTTTTTCAATTTTAGGTTAACATCCCAAAGCAGAGGAAAACGTTTTGCAAGAAGTGCAAGCACCATAAGCTGCACAAGGTCACGCAGTATAAGAAGTCAAAGGAAAGGACTGCTTCACAAGGTCGTAGACGTTACGATCGTAAACAGCAAGGTTATGGAGGTCAGACCAAACCTATTTTCAGGAAGAAGGTAAATTTTGGACACCATTTGAAAATATTTTTACGATCATGATGGACGTTTGAGTTGTTAGAGACTACTGGTGACTGGTCCAATAATTTTGATTTTGGTGAATTATAGGCCAAGACAACCAAGAAGATCGTGTTGAGAATGGAATGTACTGAATGCAAGTACAGGAAGCAGATTCCTCTGAAACGCTGCAAGCACTTCGAACTGGGAGGTGATAGGAAGAGAAAGGTAAGCTTTTCAATTTCAAAATATCTTTTATTTTTGCAAGGAATCTTCTGTAAACTCGACACTAGAGAGTTAGTTAGTTAGAGTATACGGGTTAGTTGAATCATAAATTAATTATTATTGCTTTTTCTTTTTTTACAGGGACAAATGATCCAGTTTTAAATACTTCTTACATCATGCCCTTATGTTGTGTTAAGGTCGAAATAAAATTTTACACTGATATGTTCTGTTATAGACCACGTCATTTGATTGTTTTGTGAATGTGATGATTAGCATAATGCAGACGGAAGCAATTTTTTTGTTTTCTATTCAATCAATAGGATTGTGTCATACTGTTTTATTGTCATCTTTTGAAGATTCAGGAAGGGGATACCAGTTTTGTGGTAGATATAATACGAATTTTAACAAATATTTATCCGGCAATACTGTCAGACCTTCTACAGTATAAAGTTGAAACCTTTCTTTAATTTTCGTATCTTCAAATCCACGTAGTTTCTGCAAGATTACATAGGGTTAGTTAACATAATACATTCAGTATACGACCAATATCAACGTAAAGAAAAGAGTTGCTTCTCACCTCAGAATTAATTAGACAGGTTACAATAATTACGACTACCAATGTCTTTACGAATTGGAAAACAAGAATATTTTCAATCCAACAAACGAGTAGCGAGAAACACCAGTTATGTGTCCGCTGAAAGCCATATAACTCTCCATATATACAGCAAACCACGGTGGCTGCAACAATCGCTGCTATGCAGACTGTGTAAGCGAGTACTACCCAATTTCTTGGTAGTATTTTTCCAAACTGGTAATAATACATTTCGGACAATTCCCAGTACACTTGTACTCGGCTGCCTCTTCTCGATTTTATCATTTCTTGTTCAAAGCCATTGGAAATTGAATTAGCTCCACGAGAGAAGTCTCCACTAGCCAAACTAGTGGCTTCATCTTGAACAGTTAAAACTTTTTCAGTATCCCCTTCTGCATCTCGTATCTGTAAGTTATCTTGCTCGATGTCTTCACTATAATCTTCGTCGATTTCAACTCCAGTAGTCGTAGTGGAAAAAGTATCAGATTCAGCAACTTTGAAAGTTACTGATCCATAAGCATCTCTGATATCCTTTTCTATAGCAGATTCCACTGCTATACTTTCTTTTGAACTTACTTTATAAATGAAACTTGCTGGATCCAGTACTCGGGTGTCCTGAAGAGATCCCATCAAGCCGTAGTTAACAAACTTGTCAGGTACATTCTCATTACTAACTGATTGATAGTCATGGACTAAATTCTTGTTAACAATTTCCTCAGGTCCAGAAGTGCCTTCTGCCATATCATAAATCCAATCTTCTGTTTTTCCTATGTCCGTCTCTGGAATCCGGAAATAGTTTGATGATTTACGCTCCCTTTTTTCCGGCTATAGAAATTATTAAAAAAAACATAAAGACTGACGGTTGTAAACGGAAGAAGTAAATTCAAAGACTTGTAAAATATCATGTCATTTAAAGCTAAAACGCTCAATGTTTCAAACTGCAAATTATTTCTTACTGGAGGTGACGGTGACGGGTCAGTATTAGTCCCAAAGTCCAAATACAACACTTGTTCAGGTTCAGGCAATATTTCGGACTCATTAGTTAAAATGGATGGCAGCGGAGGATGTTCTGGAGGAAGTGTCTTTTCTGACGGCTCATCCGTTATCTCTTCAGGCATTCCAGGTCTGTTGTGCCACACAAGCAATGTTGGGACACGCTTTCTTCCTAAAATTCTGCATATCATTATGTACCAATTTAAAACATTTTAAACATAAATTACAACATCATAATAGTTTTCAGTTTAGCGAACATATTGACAGAGCTCGATCTTGAAACTCACATAAAAAGTATTGAGTAGACTATGCCACAAAGTAATCCAAATCCGGCAGCCTGTGATCCAATGTTCAATACAATTATTGTTAAAACGTACTCCGTGTTGGAATGAAAATCTACAGAAAACACAAAATCTTTAACTAACGCAACGGGGGCATTTATTTAAAGGAGCATTGGAAATTCCAATTTGGAATGCGTGATACCTGGATCTGGTACTTCCAGGAATCCAAACATGCCTATCAAAATAAGCATATAAGTCATGACTTCGGCTGCCACCACTGACACGTTTTCAAGCGTTGTGCATACAAAAGGTGCAATGTAGATGTGGTTTCTGGTCAATTGGTAACAGTAGTGGTGACAATTTATACCCGCATTGTTCATCTCCTTTATGTGCTGGTCAGTTGCTGCCAAGAACTCACGAGTGTTTGATGAGAAGTCAGATTGAATCCATGTAGATGTATAGAAAAACCAATTTTCCTTTGTTCGAATACTTTTTACAGTAACTTTTTCGCAAAACCTTTTGGAGAAAGAAAGGTGGCCAAAGTTTTTACTATATTACGTATTTGCATACCTAACCCTAACTGTTCTTATATGATTTTACTATGTCTATTAATATGTAGCTAACCAAGCATCGCTGCTTTCTTTTCCACCAAACCAAATAGCGATTTTATGTAGATTGCCCAGGTCTTTTGTATGCGAAACTAAGTAATTATCTTCTTGCCCCCTTTCTAGGACATGAAAATCTCTCAAGTATTTGTCATTCAGCGGATAAGGCTATAAGAAACAAATGAGAATATAAGATAAAACGCTCCTAGTTATACTGAACGTCATTTAATGTCAAGTAAAAAGTAGTTGGTCTTGCACTTACTCCGGCTTCACCGTTTTCGCCAATAATGCGGCAGTATGCCCTTGATGCAGTTCCTGCAGTTAATTGACTTCCTGTCTCTACGCTAATTAGATAGTAGGTCAAATCATCGAATTGATCCAAATCACAGCATACAATGAGCTTGGGACGACGTCGAGATCGCTTCCAGAATAAGATGAGTAGTATAGCTGTTACAAGATATAAACAGAAGCAGGCCAACGCGATCCATGGTATTATTGGCATCCAGGGATTATTTCCAGAATTAATGCGAGTATCTATCCTATTACGAAAGGTGTCCGATGTTTTGTAGTTTAAAGAGGCATAACAGCTAGTATGGTTGGCATTTGGATCGCAGGAGCATAGGTACTGGGTAACCGTAATTTGAGTGCAGTTTGCTTCAGAAATGCATGGATAACAAATTGGTGGTTTTATATCACCAAGTTTTATGTCCTCTATACATTCATCATCGTCAATATGGCAGAGATTAAAAGTTTCACAAAATTCTCCATTAAATGGTATTTGACATTGACATTCGAATTCAAAGTCGTCCAATCTACTGCATGATGCACCATTCATACAAGCATTGTTGCCTTCTAGTAAGCATGGGTCTTGCTGTTTACAGTTAGGTTCAATAAAACCAAGTGCGCAGTCACAGTAGTAGGACCCATCTTCATCAACTGGGACACAATCTCCATCATTTTCACAGGGATTGGCTCCGTTACAAGGATTGTTGTACTGGCATAGTGCACCAACGTATGCCGCTTCACAGTTGCAGCTACCATTCTCACATTTTCCTTTGCTATTGCAGTCAGTGTCGGATGAACAAGCTGTTAAAATTGTCGACATTTTTGCTTGACCCCAGATGTAAGTTTTGTCGGTAGGGTAGTGGCTGGTTTGATTTAGTATATGAGCCTTTACCGATTCGTATGCAGGATTGGGCTACAAAGTAACTACGGAAATGTGTAACTTCACGTCTAGGCACCGCTCGTTTCATGACAAGTCCATAAGAATGATTAGATAATAGAAGAAACGTAATGTAACAAGTACTCGTTATAGCTGAACTTACCACAATCTTCATTAATCTTGCCTTTATTCAGTAAATATGACAGTACAATTCGTAACATAAGACTCACTTGACAGTACATACACACACAACCAAACAAATACATTGTCGTGAAGGTGAAAGGCTAGTGCTTTGATTCATTCTTTTTGATTCACACAAAAGGCAGTAAAAAAGAAAACTCGTTTATTATTAAGTTAAATAGTAAAGATCAACCACGAAAATGGCAAAAAAACTAACTACTGCAGTCAATCATATTTAAACATTAAAATATGACAAAAAGAATCGCGCCCATTTAAGAAGTTACAGTAAATTAATACATGGCTTAACTACAACAGCAATGCTCACTTTGTCACAAACTTCAACGTAACTCACATCCTTACAATTACCTACATTATTGACCCTGGCCGGCTTTGAAAAGACCCCTTGTTGCACTTGATGAGCTTGGATTGAACAAAACTTTATGTATTGCAGAAATGTCCGGCTGAATTTTTACTGTGGATGCAGCTTTAGGAAGTTTTATTGAAGCTCCTGCTGCAGATTTCAGAGTTGTAGTTCCTCCACCACTGGAACTGGGGCCGCTGGTTTCAAGGAAAACCCTCATAGGAGAGCCATCCAATAGTCTAATTAAAAGAACAAGGATCAAACTGAAAGTCTGTTTTTCAGAACATACAATGTGACGAGATTGTACTTTCTATTAGAAAGTTTCTAAATAATTATCTTACCTATTGTGGTAAGCTTCCACTGCTTTTAAGGCGTCTGCTTTTTTAGAGTAAACAACTTCGGCATGGCCAGATGAGGTTAATCTAGCCTCAAAAAGACGTCCTATGTCTCCAAACAACTCCTACGGAAATAATTAATACAAACCCTGCTGTTCAAACTGGAGATTTTTTTACTAATAAAAGCATTGAGCTAATGTCAAATATTTTCTACTTACCACAATGTCATCAGACGTTACAGAGGGTTGAAGATTAGAAACCAAAACTTTGTATCGAGGTTCTGATGTTGCAGGTGGGGCTAACCTCAAACTCATATGTCTTGGTGGAGGTTCATCTTCATCCATTGCCATTGCCTCTGAGTGTTGTGAGCTGCAGCATAAATCACAAGTCAAATAAATATTTAGAACTATGAATCAATTAACAATTAATATTTAAGAATTCATGGTTTTTCCAACCTGCTGGGATATGATCTATACGAAATGTTGGGCTTGCTCTGAAGGGGTGACCTTTGTTGACTATATGACGAGTAATTGTTGGCTGTAGCAGCTGGATTACTGATAGTTCGTGTTAAGAAAAGCCCATCATCATGACCAAATGAGTTATTAGAAGGGCCTGGTGGTGAATTGTAAACATCCATAGCAGCCGATCTGAACATGCCTCCAGACTCCATTGGATAGCCAGCTGTAAAACGAGGACCAGGTCTCTGAGATTCCTCATCAAAATACAGTCCTCTGGCAACATGATTCTGTGTTGCAGGATCTAAAGTTGCTGTGATGGTTAAATTCTTGAATTTATTTCCTGCTGGATTATTATTGGGCTTTCCTCGTCTTTGGGCTTCAATCTTATCTCTCGCATCCCCTATCCTCCCCTTTTTGACGCGATTCAAATTTATTTTCTGTCTTGCATCCAAGATCTGCCCGATTGTTGCGGCAGCTACACCTCCAAGTCTTGATTTTACTGCTGGACGCTTCCCAGCCGTGGTCAATAAGCCTTTTTGTCGTGCAGACTGGGATTGGAATCCTAGTCTGTCTTTTATATTTCCCCGATTCGCTCGGGCGAATCCCCGCATCCCAGACCTCTGCATCATTCTTCTTTGCTTACCTTTACTTCTCCCTTATCGCTGATGTGACGTTTCCGTTAGTTATCTTGTGGCCCACCCTGAAACTGAAAAAAATCACACCTTAATTAACGGTTTGTCCTTATAACCTTTTAATTATTCTGAGACTGGTGTCACTAACATAATTGCTAATCCAACATTCTAGTTTTATACTGATTATTAAATAAGATACTAATAAAAATTTTACAGTCATGATCAGTTTTTATGTTCTAACTCATTATACTAACAAACAAAATTATAAAAACAAATAATACGTCCTATCAATTCATTCTACTTTATGCGATCCACCTGTCACTCTTAATTCCTGATTAATATTGAGATAATAACTACGAATAGATGCAGTTTATTTTATGCGCTTGATATTGTAATGCATCTTACGATGTTTCGCTAAGCGTCCTTACTTTCACCTTCACCCTTACAATTTCCGATGCGAGTTAACTTTGCCGTCTTCCAAAACAATAAAAACACTACAAAATATTTTTAACTAGCTGGTCCGCTAGATCGTTGCTTAAAAAACTATAAACAGTGATATCATATTAGTTATCAAATAACTAAATATTATCCTTCCATGTCGACGATACGGTATGGGTACGGGTACGGTAAAATATAATACTACTAGTATTATTAATACTTTTGCTTTCTCGATAAGTCAGCAAAAGAGTCACAGAAAAAACGTAGTGATGGAACGGAATACCTATATTTTAGATGTTGATATCTATAGCGTACAAAAGGTATTTTTGTTATGCATTCCTTTTTCCTTTTGAGTTCCCCTTCTCAAAAGCATAGGACGATATAGGACCGACCAAAATACCAAAATGCTCCTCTACCAGATATATTATGTGAAAGGGTAAACATGGTTGAGGAACAGCGCGTAGTTTGAGGATAAATTTTTAGGGACTTCTTCGGTATTATTTTGTTCTTGGAAATTTTGCATGTGGATTTGTATTTGTGAGATGAGAAAAATGTGAAAGCACTAAAAAGTCGGTTGTAATTACGACGAGAAAGCACGAAAGACTTTGGATAACAGGACGTGAAATTTGACTGATAACAACAACAGGGGAGGATGGGATCCCTTAGAATCTTGAAGCATTGTTCCAGGTAAGTTTTAAATGGTAGTGAATGATTAATTATTGTAATGTGTCAAATGTGTGCTAATAATAATTGTATCTTTGATTGATTTCCAGTTTTCAGCGATTGCTGACCTGCTCAAACAGTTTCACGCCGACGCCATCTACTATACAGTCTAGGAGATATGCAATCTTCCCAGATTCCTTTATACATCCGATTTTCCGAGAAGAAGATCAAAGAAAGTTGATTGAAAGTGGAGAAGCCGCAAAGTGAGTGTGGAATGCTTATACTATGGATAATATAATAGAGAAATTGTAGAAATGAATCATGTGCTAAGGATAAGAGACATGCTCAATCAAATTACAGTAGTAACGGTATACTTTGTTTGATGATATCATTTCAGATATGCCTATTTACCCGTGAAACCTGCAAGGACAACAGAAACTGCGTCAGTGTTTTATGATGATCTAGTTGATAAGATCATAAATCATATAATGAGAATGGGACAGAAACAGTTAGCAAGGAATATAATAGATAAGGTAAATCTGATTTCGTACGATTGTAACAATAATTATTATTATGTTGCACATGTGTGTTACTGAGAGATTCTATTGCTGTTTTTTCCTTGTGGTTGCAGACTATTCAGACAATTAAAAAAGTTCAGCTTGCTAAATATTATGATACACAAGACCCAGAAGAACGAGCTAAAATAATCTTAAATCCTTGGGAGTTGTTGCATAAAGCACTGGAAAACAGTAAACCGTTTCTAGAAACTACACCAATTAAGAGGGGTGGTCATACTTATCAAGTTCCCGTACCTATCCGGGAAAAGAAACAACAAGCGTTAGCTATTAAATGGCTCATAGAAGCTGGAAAAGAAAAAGAGGATGATATGCGGTTCTTCGTCAAATTTGCTTATGAAATCATCGAAGCGGCAAATGGAACTGTAAGTAATAAATCAAATATAAAGTCAACTACGGAGTAAGTGATGATGAAAGAATTGGTTAAAAAAAACTTATTTTGTTCCTTCAATCTAAACAGGGACAAGTCATTAGAAGGAAACAAGAGTTGCACAAAAAATGCGAAGCCAACAGAGCCTATGCACATTATAGATGGAGCTAATCGAATTTAGGATTACACCAATTAGGATAAATTTATGGAATAGTATTTGCAACAAGCAAATTTAGTCATGTTATAAGTTCTCATGTCTTTATATCTGTACAAGTAAAAATATCAAAGTGCGAAAAATGCTACCTTGTTGCGATTTCATTCAATTTATTAGATGTTCTATTGTAATGCACTAGTTATAAGGCATCTTCTATTAAATATTCAATATCCGGAGTTATCACAAATTTATTGTGTATAGGACCCAAATTTGTCAGTGTGGCGCTATCTTCATCGACTGCATACAGTTCCTACGAAATGGTAAAGCATAAGTATAAGTTATGATTCATATATAATAATAAATATATCGGTACACATAATGCATAAGCCATCCTTGTAAATAGTTATTAAAACTACCTGTCGGAATCCTACAGGTCTGCCACTATCTACATCAAATGAATTTTCACCAAGGATAAATCTGGTCCTGCCACTTGACATTATTTGTAACCTCCCGATGAACCCCTCTGGTAAGTCATCAATATCACCAACCATTTGTGCAGTATTTTTACTGGAACCTTGTTGATCGACTGATTCCCGAACGCTACCTTCTAAAACAGGAAGCTCATCTGGGAGTTGAAAATATACTAACGTTCCTTCTGGAGGCGTACTGCGAAAAGAACTAGCAAAGGCTGTCGATTCTAAATGCATAGTTGAAAGCAACCTTTCATTTCGTTTGATTGCATCCTCAGAGTCTAATTCTTCTTTAACTTTAAGTGAAACAGTTTCATCTTCATCAGGTTTTTCTTGTTTAATTTTTACTACAGGGATTAAAGTTGAAGGTTCACTGCTAGTGCTTGGAGTAGGAAGGTCTGCAGTTTCAGGAAGGGTCGTAATCGGTGGAGAATCAATAGCTAACGCTGCTGGTTCCATAAAGTATTCGGGAATATCTATGAACATTAAGAAATGCATAATAAAGTCCCGTTAAACTTATGAAATCAAATGAAAGAGTTAAATTTGTTTGGAGTTACTTAATAAAATCCATAAATGAAAATACTTACAATTGCTCAGAGGTAGAATTACTGGTACATTGGAATTAGCAGGGTTAACATCTTCTTCGTCTTCTGCGTCAAACTTTTCAGTACCAAATATTTTCTTATCTGATTCCGCATCTTCCTCTTTAATTAAGGTATTCAGCGTATTTCTATTCAATGACGACATTCTTGCCGCTCCTCCTTCCGTCGCTGATTTATATCTGCTCCCCCACCGAACCACTCCTATATTGTGAAGCCGAGCTCCTTTTCGCATCCATGGGATCGCCCACCCCATCAGAAAAAATTGACTCGGATTGGACCAGTTCACCTCTTTGTTTACCACCACCTCTGCCACCCCTATTCCCTCCTCTCCCTCTTCCTCGACCTCTAGGACTATTTGTTGCATTGCCTTGTTGTTGGGATGACCTGGATGATGATTGAGCTGATGAGGATGCTGATCCTCTTTCTCGTTTTGGAGGAATATTAGGTGTAAAAACTCTTCTTGGTCTGGCCTGACCCGATTGAGCAGTGCCACTACCAGCAGCAGCAGCAGCAAGATTAGGTTTGGCACCTCCACTTCCTCGCGATGCAAGACTTAAATCTCGAGGACCCTAAAATAAACGTTGTCAATCATGAATACTGTCACCAATCACAAATCCAATATAATTATTCTTCTAGTGTCAAGCGATTTCACTATTCCCTTACCTTAAATGAGGGTAAACGATCCGAAGATGAACCCATGATTGATGATGATATATGATTAGTTGTTGACTTTCAAAATCCTCCAAAGAATTTTGAATGGCATTCGACCATTTAATGGTAAGTGTACAATAAAGTGGGGCTTTCTTGATAATAATCTGTTCAGCTCAACTTGACTGTCAACAGTCTGTTGTCACTTCCATAATATATTTAAACACTTTCACCACTTTATTGATGTATTTACTTCACTCCACAATGTTACCTAAAGACATTTTGTCACTGCGCAATTGAATCCAAATATAAACAACGGTTTGTAAACAAGTACGCACTGCTCGGATCAAATTCGTTCTAACAACATTGTCCACTACTTCACATCATTCCCGCAAAACATCGTGCATTGGTATAGCCGTCTCAGGTGGTCCCACAATGTGCACATATCCAATTCCTGCTAAAGTCACATTTCTTTCGTGTGTGGCTTTTGAGCTTGAATGAATGGGCAGCTTTCCTTTTCATGTTTTTCATGGACTGTGTATTATATGCGGATTTCTGTCTCTAAACCATAATCATACGCATTTCCTCCAAAAACCGAACACGGAACGGTCTTCAGGTCTTCTGTTGTTGAAAATATTTAAGTATATAGCAGCAATATAGGTACTAAAGATTTTTACATCAAGTTATATAGTCATAGTCAATTTTATGTTTTTATATATAATATAATATATATAATAGTACGGTATGTATTTATCTAATTTGCAGTTGTCCCTCTTATGAAAGTCTCATACAGTTCGTGATCCTATCATGAATCCTTCTCAAGATGGAAAAGTGGAAAATGGTATGCCATGAACAATGACTCCTTTCATTTCATACTGATGATGAAAATTACTGTTTTGTCGGGAAAAAATAATTAAGTGAAATTCTTTCATTCGGAGAAGAGAAGCCGTAATAATATGATTTTCATTTAGCCCCAAAGAATGTCAAGTAAAGTTTCATCTGGTTTGAGATTGGTTCACACCTCAGCTAAAGCTGAAGTTGATGAGTTCCCTCGGGATGAGGCTGTATAAGCGAATGTAACGTCTAATGTCATACCGACACAGTGGTACAATGTGAAGCCCCCACCCCGACCAAGACCCCGTTTTTTTGTCCAGAAAGATGTAGACTGGGAAAGACATGGTGTGGATTCGCATTAAAGTCATTTTATACGAGTACGTACTTATAATAATAATACGTAGGTGGTAGCAATACCATTATTATTTTATATAACAAAGCACCCATTATTATCATGGTTTATTTGAGAGGGAGTAAGTTTGTACGGTTGCCCAGTTCTAAATTTGGCAAAAGGATTATGTATATTAATTTATCACATGTATGAAGTAAAAATCTGAGCTAATAGAGCTTAAAAAGTTGTGTAACTTTCTCTAGCAAAGTGCTGCTACACTGACATGAATTGTGGAATAATATAATATGTATGTCATGCCCAGTCCAAGTTAAGTTCAAGATAATTTTCCGCATTTTTAGACTTAAACGAGAAAGAAAATACAAAGACGTGAAGGAAGAAGGAGCGGCTCCATGCACAACAATCAGATTTCAACATAAACCTACATAATTTTTACAATGATTTTTGTGTGCCCTCGTTTGGATCCAAGCTTTTTTTAGCGAGATCCAGATCGAGGAGTTTATATACCAGCTCTATAAGTTTACTGCATGCTCTGTATGTGCCTACTGCAGTCTTGGTTTCTCTCGCTATCTAACAACGTCCTCCCTTTATCGGTGTGTGTGGTGTGCTATATTATTGCATCGTTGTGTAATACTGTCCCTTTGCATGTGTGGAACGTACTCTGTATTCAAGAATGAATTCCAAGGAACGGGAAACCAAAGCCGGTAAGAGTTTGCGTGCAAAAAGCAGTCGATAAATTTGCCAATGCTTTACAGTCAGTCTGTGTAGCATGCTTTTATGATATTCGCATCAGGTTACACCAGCATAGCAGTAAAACCAAATGGGAAGGCAGTGGGAGAAAAACATAGGAGCAGCCAGCAGCAGCAGCCCAAGTCAGAACAACTTGGCTTGGCGTTTTCCTTATTTTCCTTAGTGTACGGTATATTATGAATGCAAGCAGCTACTTGAAAAAGTATCTATCAGTGAAATTTGTCTGCTGAGATAGGAGTGTGTGGTACGTACGTATAGGATGCAGTGCGGTCTTCTGTATATTAGCCGGCACCACCCGTGTAACTCCGAAAAAAGTAAGAGAGGTGCAAGACCGGACAGAAAAATAGAGTATGATTGGGGTACTGCACGTACTTTTACTTTCAAGCGTGCCAGCATTTTCAGTATGAAAGTTGTTATGCTCCAACTTGGCTGCTTCTGCTGCTGCTACTTGCTTTCTTTCTCTCATCCAAGGAGCACATTGTAGGAAACAATAAGGCAAGAAAGTTTTTCGCCTATATTGCAATTCAGCACACATACCAGACCTCATACTAAGAGCCAGACTACTACAACAGCAGAGGCGAAAGCATACGTATGCTGGTGGCATGGATGGCATGCATGAAAGAAGGCAGGAGCGATCCTCAAACTAAAAGAACACAAGAGCAGCAACGGAGAAGCAAAAGCAACAGAAATAGCTGAGTTCAGCTCTAGGTTTCGGGATTAGTATAAAAAACTGAAGAGATCTATCAACTCTGAAACATCAACACCAGGAAGAGTTTTGCCTCGGTTGTGTGAATGCAGAACAAGTAATCTCTCACTCTATCCCTTTTTCGAACGAGCATAGACCTCTGTAGCAGTAAATCCAGAGACAAAAAGTGAGAGAGAAAGCCGTCTTCATTGTATTGTAACGTAAACGAACGGAAAAGAAATTTTAGTGTTATTTCAACGAACGAAGCACATGAAAACACATAAGACTCCCAGAGTATATAGACAGGCGGTCTAATGGGAAGGGAAAATAGTTCATGGAGAAAAGGGTAGCAGTCAGCAACCTCTCTTCTCTCTTTTTCCATACTCTTTCAATCTCCATTTCAAACATCTTGTGCACCAGATCCGACCTGGTTATTTCTCACTCGTCTCGTGCTTGTCGTAATATACGTAATAATGTGTGTGACTGTGACAGTCTTTTGAACAGCTTCCAAACGGAATCGTTTTTTCATCCACATTCTGTAGCATAGCTCTCTCTCTCTCACACATACACACACAGAACCGCTGTAATACCTCAGAAATATACTCTTCTAAACCAGCAACCAGTCATGTATAATGAGCTCCATCATCATTTGCTTTGACTGGTTTTTAAAATAGTGCAAAACTTCTCATTGCTGTACATACGTATTATGCAAAATCGAGAACCGCAACACGGATTTCAAGCAAGCAGCAGGCTCATCATCACAGCAGCTTTGTGATGGTACAAAACGGAAATTTTGGCAAAAGGAGTGTGCTTACTCATATTATACTACAAGACTTACGAATGTGCTCATGTTTTTACTGCAGTAGTAGTTTTGTGCCATTTCCCATCACGCATCTTCCGTGCTAGAAGTGTACACACAAAAAACAAAAAGAATTTTTCATACGGTATTTGTAGCGCTAAAGTATTTACATACACATGTACTTTAAAGTCTGATCCGGGAAGATAAATAAAGATAGTAGTAGATGATGCTTCAACTAACGAACCAACAGCAAAACTCTTCTTCTCTCTCTGTCTCAGCTAAGCACAAGTGTAAATAGCGACCACAGACGCATAATATGCACACGACTATCGCACATGTTCTCATGATTTTATGGCTAGTAGTTTACTCCTCTTTATTACAACAACTATAGCAAACAACCAACTTCAGGTTCAAGGTATGTCGTTTGTTGTTATAACTTTTGTAACATTCATGTGTCTCGTGGTGTGGTGTTCTATAAAATTGCTCATAGCTCATTGCACATGACATATTCCAAGTTTTGTTTCTTACACGGATGGGGAAAGCAAAAGGGGTCCCATTTTGTCTCTTCAAAAACAATACGTTTTCTCCGCTCATCCAACTATACAAATAATCATTGTCGTGTGTCCCATGTCCTATTATTTAAGCCAAACAATACAAGTACGTAGAGGCTTGGCTTACTAAACAACTAGAGTCGGCCGGATCTAGATCCGCAGCCAGTTCCTTTTACAATGGCAATTTCCAGAATGGTCTTGGATTGAGGTTTGGGGAAACAAAAACAAGAGTCGTGTCTTAGCTACGAAGTCGTCCCTCGACGAAAGTAAAAGGAAAAGGCTGTGTGTCGTGTTTTGAGATGGGTAGTAGGAACAAGTGGAGGTGAAACGAAAACGCTTCAAGACATTTGATCGATAGGGTACCATAGCTGGCTCTAGGAAACAGAAACTACTTTTTACTCACCTTTCATGTCATAACAGCATAGCTTTAAATACAAATATTCCATGGATAAGATGTAAGTTGTAAAAACCTGCATTTTAAAGTGAATTTGATACTTGATATATACTACCACTGCACTCGTTCATAATGTAATACTTGTGCTAGTAAGACTCTTTTTGGTTTTGTGTTTCATTACAGTTTTTGGAAACCGTCAGGTCCTCACAGTTCCTCCTTTTCTTCATTGTGAGTTGCTTTGCTAAAACTCTAGTTTTTTACCATACAGAAAGGCTGCCACCCAATGTACATTGATATTAATGAAAGTGAAATTGTTTCATGAGCTACACCCATGTACTGATATACTATTTTAGGTGGTATTCCGTTCATTAGTAGTCTTAAATTTTCAAGTAGTTATTTCAGTATGTACAACCAGCAGTTTTCACCCGAGAAACTACACATGGGAATAAACTTTGATATGAATATTACTCGATTTTCATGAATGGTGTACGGTGACACATGTCACTGTATTTTTCACCAGTAGTAATCATAATCATGTACATACACGTGCAAGCAGGAAGCAGTGAGAAAGTGAAGTAGCAAAGGGCGGACAAAATCATAGCATGCAAATGAATACATGAGCGTTTCTCATTGTCGGTTAAACATTTTTAGAACCAAACTTTCCTTATTGACCAGAGCCAAAGCAAGTTTTCTGGACGTTGAAACAGTATACACGCGATATAGTCTAATATTCAACACTACTGCATTTATACGGAATGGGTGAAAGGCTCTTTACTTTTCTCTCTAGCCTGCTTTTACTTATGAATATTATGCGCTAGTACGCTACAATAGATTACATACCATACCTTGAATGAAACTTTAATACTCAAGCAGCACAGACGAGTATGAGTAGGCTGTAACATTTTATATAGATTTTACTTTCATTTCATCGGACCCTAAACCAGCATTATTATAATATTTATTTCTGCTTACCGTACCAAGCCAGATGTGTGTCCACCCGCACTTGCAAATGCACGCATCGCACATACTCATGCATGTGGAATATGTGGATGCTAATAACTTCTCATGATTTTGTAAATTTTGTGCTGCTGACATTTGAGTACGGCTCATATATGCTATATAAGATTCACGCGGTTGCTTTCATTTTCACGCTTTGAAAATTTTCACCGCAATCGACTCGACTGATTGCTTCCTATTCTTATGACTTTATTCTAAAATTCAGAGAGAAAAGTTTTGAATTGGACTAATGGAGCACTTTGCTCGTCTTTCTCAATTTGCAACTGATATTCGTCGTTATTGAACTGTCGAGGCACGAACCCACACGCTTTCCATTAGTATTGCTATTTACTTTTCACTCTATTGCCAGGAAAAGGATAGCATCTTGAGTATAAAAGTTTGCTTAGCACAATATCATCATTTTCATTTCCAAATATAAAGTTTGTTTGTCTACACGTAAGCTCCCCACTTAGCTGATAGTGGGCAAAAGTGTGAATCAACCGTTTACAATAATAGCTTTTGTTTACTGTATGTTGCATGAATGTGAATAATTATGGCTTCCTTTTCTCTTTCCATTCTCTACAACCACCACTGTCATTTCTCCCCAAAATGCAATAATTTGTTATCGTTGAACATGGAGTCAGGGAATCAAACTGGCCCATTAAATAGCAAAATAAATGCTGGTTTCTGCTATTCATTTGATCCAAAGTTCATATATACGATTCAGAGAGATTCCTCTTTGAAAAGTACTCCAAGTTTTATGGACACTGACTAGAGACAGACCGCGTGTATAAAGAACAGAAGGATGTTATTATGGATTGGATATCATGTATTTTTCTGTGTAGCATCATGCCACTAACATGTTGACTAAATGTCATAAAAAGCACATTCGATTCTGGTCTCAAATTACATTGGTAGTACCTATACTTTCCTTGGTATTTCGTGTTTTAGTATGTTATGAGCCCAGGCCCACAGTAGATTTTTTATTACTCGTACGGATTTTTTGGGGAATTTTATAGAATTTACTGATTCGATTTAGTATATATGAATGCTCATAAATGCAGATCGGACTAACAATGTTTAACTTATCACAATCATTTTTTTTCTTGTTCTATCTATCATCCAATGAGCTTCAGGTAATTTGGTTTAGCTTGCCCACTCCGATTTTTTTATTTACTCAATCTTAAATTTGATGCATGCAATGACCAACTAAGAGCAAGAAAAGTTTAATGATTTGTTCTCAACAGTTACCGTGTTAGTAGAGTAGAGCAGAAACTTTTAGTGCGAAGTAAATGCATGCAGATATAGACGCTAATATAGTCAAGGTTGTGTGTTGTGTACTTCTTCTCAAATTGCTGAGATGGGTGAGGTAATAAAACAACAAAGCGTGATGACGTTATCTAAGTCAACTTACGCTTGCCAACACTTGTTTACGATTGCAGTAAGAATTATTGCAATATTTTATACGCCCGCATCATCATCATCATCATTTGGATAGGCAAAATGTACGAAAAACTAAATGTAAGTAAAAAAAAGTTATGCGGTTGTGGTTCTCACAGTTTGTCAGGAGTATCTTGAACTATTTTAATTAAATACATGGAGTGTAGAGTTAAGTTGATGAAATGAAGCAAACTGGAATTCTACAAAAGGGACTCTCATGAAACTAGCATAGAAACATTCTGTAATGCCAGTGTCAGATCTGTGTGCATTCTCTAGGAGTTGTAACGAGGCATGTTGAGATTTTTTCCAGACCAATAATAGCCTAGCTACATTGAAACTGAATGCCAGAGAGTTTTGTATCATTTTCAACTGTCATATACAAACGCAATACTTAAGCTAAATGACTAATATCATAGTAGACCTTCATACAGTTTTAAAGTAATAAAGGAGAGGTGTATAGAATCGGCGAAAAAACTCAAACAATATAATATAACATCGTGATTTTTAGCATTTACAGAAATCCAGCATCTGCTCCTGATAAGTTGCAATTGTTAAGAGGACAGATGAGTAAGCAAGCAACATACTGCCTGGAGCCGTTCCTGACACTTTAAGCGCACCACAGCAAGTTTTTTACTGCAAGACTAGACTCTCCATTTATCCAGTATTGCTTTCAGTTCATTACTTAGTGACTTCTACTTGAACAAGTACTACTACTACACCACTGTTTTTCGAATGATTGTCTCAGACTCTGATTTTTTCATATATTGCCTTTGTACTAACGTGTAGGACATACGTATTTGGTGAGTGTTGTTCTTGTGGTTTGACTTCAGTATTGGGCTTGTGTTAGGCTGAGTACAAAAGTATAAAAAATATCATGCTTTTCATAATACATCATATTCTGCCTGCACATTCTCAAATGTATACAAATAAGTTTTGGCAATCTGGGCATGTATACAGAAGGATAAAGTTGTATACGAGAAATCACAAATGATTTTTTGCTTTTGAAGCTTACTGCTGCTGATGCATCACTAACACTGTTGTTCCTAATATGGAAGATGACTGCATGGGCTGAAAATGTACACAAAAACACTATGTAATCTCGAAATGATAATAAGCTTTAGTTTACATACATCATTTGGCAATTAGGTATACACTTTCATGGAAAATTGTTGCATTAACAATTTTTACCTACTGAACATTTGACCAAGCTTACAGAGGACATGGAGGCACTTAATTATCATATGTATACGTATTTTATTCAAAGGCGAGACGTTCTCTCCCTTGTAAAGTCAAATTACAATGTGTATGTGTGTATGCAGTGTGTATATTATAAATAAAATGTTTATACTTCACGCATGTTCAAACCCTGCCATGAAATGAAACTTGGAATAATGTGATGGTGCAAAGTAAAGTTTTACGTTCATTCATTCATTCATTCGGTCGGCATTCCCAATCTTTATAAATATTGTAGCAGCCAGTTAATAAGTTGAAGTTAGAATCAATAAAGAAGGAAATAAAACTTGCCAAAAATTCTAAGCTTGTAACAAAAAAAGTTTTGATTTGACTGGAAGTTCTAACTGGAAATGGGATATGGAGTATTTGCTGAATATTGAGATTGATTGTCAGTAGTTGGCATCCAGATACTCTAATCATGATAGATTACTTATTGCCTGTTATCAGCATAGCACATACAACAACACATCTCCTGTGTATTCAGTTGTTTTAATTAATTTCGAATATTTTTCTCTCGTACAGATTTAAGGGATGCGGTTGGTATGATAAACATTTGCGGAGAACCAGCTATAAAGTTGTCAGCCATAAATGTAAGCCAGTTTTCACATGTTCGCCGTCTCTCCGGGTGAAGTTTTGCAACGAGTGGTACTTCTTGGAGAATTTGTCCTGAAGGACAGTCACATATACACACTCACATCACATTAGGATTGATTGATCGTGTTCTGCATTTCCGTGAAAACCGAGTGTGTGTGGCAAGTGGCAGTGGTTTGTGAGGAAAGCAGAACGAGGCTCTAGCAAAGCAAACAATCACCTAGTCGGCTGAGTATACAGTTGGGAAAATGTCTGCAAATTTCCTAACCTGATTCAGTGCTTAGCCGCCATATATACCCTCATAACCGGGAGAATCCTCGAGTGCACATCAAGTTATACGGGTTAAGTTATATCCTTTACTCTGTGGTCACGCAGCAATTTCTAAACCCGTATATTTATCGGTTAAAATACGACTCAAAATTAAGTTTATACTCACAACTCACTTAAAGTACCTTTGTCGCTGGAGTACAGAGACGGTGCGTCGTGCTGCTGGCTGGTCCCAGACGTCCCAGAAATATAACCAATATATATATAGCAGTATACATAAAGGATCTCAAAACTACCTCTGCCACGATGGCCAGTTTTCGTGGTGCCTTGTTAAGTTTTAATGGTGGCTGTGCTATCATCGGGCGTAATACCAGCTTTATTCCTGGGAATGGCAACAATTCAATCGCATGGGTAGCCAGAAATGGGCTCCCACGATCACCCACTGCACCGTGTGCAAAGACAAACCTGCCTGTAATCAACTGCAAACCATTGACCACTTTAGCCTGTAAACGATTTCCTATTTTGAGCTTTAGAAATATTGGTAAAGGTAGAGTTGACGTGTACTCGTTATGGAATAGTGGTGTGGGGCTTCAAACCAATCGCTCCTTGACATCTCTGCCTAGCAAGAGTATTCAGCTGCCACTATGCATCGGTAGAACTTCAAGAGCCTCAGAAATTTCGGTAAGTGAATTATATTCTCATGTAAATTGTCTCCTTTCCCGTCTTCCATTTTCATCCTTCTCTTTATTACTTGCCCTTTCACTTGACTCTAAACACATTCAGCTTTCCTCCTTTCTTCTTTGTCACTGACAGAAGAGCTGAGAAAGGAGAAAGAAGGAGACGGATGGCGGTTGCTTGTATTATGTCATGATGTGAATATTTTATATGCACAGTACATTCCTTTTTACTCCACGGTCAACAAATTATCTGCCAGATTAATAACCATTACGTAGACCTTTTACTCATGACACACTTTACAAGAGGAAATACATTTCCATTTTGCAACAACTTGAACTTCTTGACACGAGACATCCAACCAACCAAGCCCCATCAATATTGCCTCCCTTTGGTTGCATAGTCTTACAAGCACAAGAAACGTCGACTCTGCTGCCTGTTTGTGTGACACATAACACAACACCCTCACATATCAAGTTCATATATCATGTACCTAATGTCGATGAAGCTCATGTCTCAGCTCATTCTTGCATAACATATCAAGTAAGTACATGTATGTACGCTTACATAACTAACGCTAAATGCTCGTCGTCTTCCATCTTGATGAATAGATTTCTTTCACTCTGTATAAGTAATTAATAGGCGCACCATTAAAATGTCTCTCCATTTTGTAGTACAGTACAGTAGTTTGTCGAATTTTTGGAATGAATGAAATGACTAAAATGAGTTTGGTTGAAAAGAGAGAAAGAGAGGGAAAGTAAAAGTCTTTGAAGAATAGCTCGACACAACTCTTTAGAAATGGCTCTTTCATATAAATGTTCCCATCCAAAATGAGGCCATGTACCCCTCCATTGAATGCCGTGAATAATTTGATGATATTCCTCTGCACCATTAGGGGAGCAAGAGACTATAGACGGAAAGGGAAACGAGAAAGAAAAATTCAAGTATGTGCTAGTTCTTCTAGCCCTTTTCGCTTCACTGAACGCTTTTACGTTAGAATGGCTTAACTTGCAAACTTGCTCGTCTTTCGGGGGTATCGAACAAGGATATGTTCCAACTTTAGAGTGATGAAAAAAGTGTGAAAGTGAATACTACACTGCAGTCAGTGCAGTTAGTTGTCTGTATGTAGACAGACAGATAGACATTCACATTCAGAAGATTGATTTCTAATTTGCTTATAATTCTTAATGGGACACTAACGACCATCTCATTTCGATCATTAGAACATTTTAGAAAACAATAAAATTTCAGAGTACATATCATTTAGCATGCAAATGTAAAATGCCTTTAGTCCTGCATTGAAAAGAAGGGTCTACTTATTGGAAGTAAACAATCTATAAATCAGGAAGCCGTCGTTAATATTGTCGATTTAAGAAGAATTAATAGTTTCGAAAAATGACTGCAACATAAGCAACTTCTAGTACCTTGCGTGCAAGTTCTTAAGCAAGTAAATAGTATAATATATCGACTCGAAGCATGCAAATTTTCTTTATTTAAATGGTACTAAAAGGCAATATGTGCGTAACATCCTCTTCAAACTCAACCTGGTATTCGTCTGTGGACGATATTTCCCAAAACGATTGCAATTTTTCTTGTGGTTTTCCTGAAGCAAAAAAATACCCGTAAAGATCAATTTAGTACTTAATATTGGTTAGCAGTTCACCGCAAAGTAGCATGTGACTGTGACCGATTCTTGCTTCAAAGCATATCACAAAATCGACATGGACCAAACACAATGCATATAAAAAATGTTTCCTGGTATTTACAGCAATTTGCGTCACACACTCTTCACACGCTTATGCTTTGGGTACTTTTTGTTACAGTATCTGTCGATTAGTTTTTTCTGATTGTTACAGATTACCGTTTCTAATTATCTAAAACTCCAGGTACTCAATAAACGAGCAATTTTCACTTTGCCTGAAAATGTATACATTACAGTTGTTTCACAATCAATAATGATAATGATACCACTATAATATGCGCCTTATTGTAAGCCGCTTTTGTCTGCCGGGCACCCATGCATTTTTAATTATGCAGCTGGACTAACAGAATACCATTGTAGTCTGTTACAACTTTCTCCACTACTATAAGTTACATTGGAATAAAGGACACAACATGAAAATTCGATATTGTATTCACTAAAGGTAGGTAAAGAGATGTTAGTATGTAGGCACAACACAAACGGGATCTGCTATGCATGCCAAGCTACATGGCGTAAATCATATTACTTTTAAATTACAGTGGTACAAACAAATTCAACATTTGTCTTCCTGTGTGTCAGTTTAGAAAACAACGGAAAAATGTGTGTTACATGAGCAGGAGCGATTTAGGCAGAGATTTTATTTGTAATCTGGCCGAGATACATAGTTTCATGAAAACTTTCTTCGTTGCAGCAGCATCTATAGAGTCATTCGTATATCATATGATTACCATGAATTTCACGGCGGAAGGAGCATGTGTCACGCTTAGATAAAAAATGTAATTTTCGTGCTCCCTTATACGCTCATATTGCAAACCAAGCATAACACATTACACCAAATATTGGAGACAGCCAATTTATAAAAGTTATGCTGTTACTGTAAGCACATACGTGTAGATGTAATATACAACAAATTCTTGAAGTTATTATTTGGATAAATACATTGTATCATTTTTTACAAAGAACATACCAAAACTTTTATTGACAAATATTACACTTGATACAAAATGCACCAGTTTTTGGATTTTTGTGTTTGAGGACAACGAAGCACTAAACACAAAAAAAGACAGAATGCACATGCATAGGCTGGAGACATGCATGTTTCCGCAGTGTTCACAAAACGATAAGTGAAGTATACATCTAAATGCTATGCACAATCTCAAATATGCATGTCTATCATCAACAACACAAACACTATAGTATTAGGGAACTATAGCGTGCAGCATTATGTCAGAGGATTTGGATCGGTGGAGGGAATGTCATTCATTCTTTCATACTATCAATTTATTTCTCAAAAAATTCCATTCTGTCTTTGTGAGAAAACTATGAAGTAAAGTTTGCAGTTGGATTCATATTTCTTTATGTACCTTGAGACGAGAAATTCTTTTTGTGTAGCTGAATAGTGGTAATGCCTAAAATAGTATACCAATGTCAACTATTGAGTAAATGAGACGCGAAGCATTTGTCAAGAATACAAAAATTACTATATCTTAAAATGAATGAAATCATCCAGGCATTTGCTTCTATAACATGATAAATGCTGATTGCTACATTGCTCGTGTAGTATATGTGAATCTCATCATGATCAGCAGTAATATAGAATGCTATCATCAATCAACTATCATGTAACAGTGTAAAAAGGAGATTTTGTGATTGGCTATATACAGTTGGAAAGGAGTGATCAAATTGCTACAAAACCTTTCATTCTCCATTCATTCATAGAAGTGAGACAAATGACTATAGAGCTCATGCACGATCAAAAGATTCTTTGAACCGTGATAGGAATAAGTTGGGTGTCCAAGAATACATTGATTGGTTAGTCGTGACTTGTTCCTGGGTATTCTTTTTAGTAACCTTTTGTTAGATGAAGATAAAATGTGTGTCATTGGATTGAATTTCAAATAGATGCTATTTTATTATAGATTTCGTTGTGGTTGATGCATACTTTCATTATTATATTGCCATCCTAAACCTATCATATTTGAATCGAATAAAATACACTTTGTTCCGATTACGCTTATCGTTAGGTACATGTGTCTGTCAAATTATATGTATTGTTAGTCGATAATATTGATTCAGCCGCCTTCTCGTGATAGCTTCACATGAAAAGTAGACCTTCTGAAGAAAAAAAAACATTTTTGTTGACGGAAAGGGCTACTTTGTTTTTAGAAGGATTTCCCACAAGTTGGATTAAGGATTTCCTGCTTTCAGACAATATGTACTACCTTCGTGGTAGGCTACTACTGGTTTCCGAGAAAGATATTTCAACTGGTAGATGCAATTCATAAAACTGCTTTCATATCCGTCAAAAAATTCTATGAATGAAATAAAATATTCGCAGTAATGTTATGTCCATCTATTTTTCAAATGCGAATTCTTGCGTGCTTTGGTTAGCCATTGGCTCAATTGGAGCGTATATTTGCATTGAAAATAGGGAAAAGAAAAAAAACTTTTCCATATGAAGACGCAAGATTTTCGTATCCCTTTCCAAAATTCGGCTCAGCAATTTTTTGCTTGTTCGAATAAGCATTCCATATACGAAGCATCAAACAGAAGGAAAGGCATCGACAATCTTACATCATCAGCAGAATAGTAGAGCTTCTGGTGGTCTTCCTTGTTTCATTAAGTCTGAGTGAGTATTTGAAATGGAAGAGCAACTTTCCTTTAAAAAAAATATACCCATCATCCTTCCACGCATTTCCATTTTCTTTCTTTTCTTCCCTTCCAGCGATAAGAGCTTCCTCTTGAAAGCGAAATTGTGGATCTTAGCCAATGAGCATTCATAATATAAAAAATAGGGAATGTATTCTCTTTATATCTTTTATTTTTTATTAGAAGCCAAAAAAAATTCACAGTCATGTCATAAGCATAAGATACATTATTTTATTTCATTATATTCCACAAGCCACTTGCACCTTCTTCCTCTATTTCCGTTTTCTTAGAAAGTACGACGGCCAAAAAGGGTATAAAAACTGCTTAGAACATAATATTATGCTAGTACATGTGTATGAGCGTAAGTAAGAGTATCTAAAGAAAGTTATATAGAGTTCAGTTCTCCTTTCCCTGCAAGATACATAGCCACATTTACTTTGACAAAATATGCGGTGAAAGAGCGCTTTCTCCATGACTTTGCATTTGTACCATTCATACTTTTCTTGTTCTTTTATGAATGCGGACTACTTATGTTTGTATGTACTACTTCTGTTTACTATACCCTCAACGGTAATATGGAAAAGAGCCATCCGCTTGCTCTTTATGGTAGATGAGTAGTCAAAGCTACATAATTTGATGAGCTTCGCCTGGCTGAGTATGGTATTTACTTTAGTCAGAGCAGGGCACATTGGTGTGGTGGTGATAACTGCTATCTGGAGTACAACGGCAAGCTTTTCTTCACATCTGCCTCATTCTTCCTTTTTTTTTGCTTTGCTGGTAGTGCTAAGAATTGATGAGAAATAATCATGATGACTACCATAATACCATTGTGAGCACAAAGGTAGTACTAATTTGTGAGCCAAAACGTAGGGCATATTGTGAACGACTGTGTGGGAATGAATGCCTGCTCAAATTAGCGCAAACTAGTGTGTGGTAGTAACTAACAATGTGTTGGAAAGATTTCAGTGCTCATTTTATTCATTGATGTCACTTTACAACACGGGATCTTTTTGCTTTTACATTAGCAAAAGAGAATATTACTCAAGTTGATGACTGCACATAGTGGCTCGTTATTGCTACTTACAAGTTCTTAAATTACGCTAACATACATCAATATTATGAATGTACTTAGCTAACCTACATTACTCCTCCCCTGTAGCATGCATACACCCACTTGCTAGTAAAATGTAGGAGGCTTAATATCCATAACCATTTACTATATTTCATTTTCTTGTCGTAATAACGTAAAGCTTAAAAGTCGTCGTGAAGAAGAATAGTGAGCGTCATTTCTTTCTTTTTCTTCGGTTTTTCAAAAAAAAAAAGAGACTCTGCAGCAAAAGGAGTTCCTGTTCCCTCCTTGGGTTTTAAGCAATTCCTGTTCTCCTCTTGCGTTATTTTCTCATGTGTGATCTTGGCTACCGTGTTTTCACTTGAAGTAGTGATAGTCGTGGTGTAGTGTGGTTCCCATATGTAACGTGTTGTTGCTGCCGCACACACACTCTTTCTTTCCCTTTATCTCCGGCTCTACGTATTATATTGCCTCACATCGCATCCTTTTCTTTCTTTCTCTTGTTCATCATCATGAGTCGTAGTGGGAAAGGAGATGGGAGAGGCGGCTTTGAATGCTGATTACGACGTGTATGTAAGCAGAATGAATGAATGAATGTAAGATGTGGAAAAGGATGTATGCAGGTATATGTATCTGAAGGTGGAATAGCAAAAACTATGCATTTTTGCTGCTCTTCGTCTTCTGTTCCAGGTCAACATTACCGCCCCTTCTTTTGCTCGCGCGTTTATCACAGTGGAAAGTTGTAACAGGGGAATTCATGCTGTGCCTTTCTCTCTTCCGTTTTCTTTCTTCTTCCTTCATTTGAACTCCCGTCTTTCCACCTGGTTTTTTGAAAAGAACGTTGTAATAATAAGAGGCATCTTGCACAGCACTTGCTGACTGTCGAGTTCCCTTAAACTCTTAGCTTTCGAGATGTTTTTCTCATAGTCATTCCTCACAAGTTAAGATCCAACAAAGGTTGTTTGAAGATTGCATATATAGAACACAAAAAGGGCCTGATGCTCTTCTGATATATACTTATAAAACTGTACTGGGTATGCATATTACATCATGCAGCTTAGTTGTACAGACGATGCTAACTCTAAAAGTGTAATTTTGGACGTGAGCTTTTGTCCCGTAATGAAGTGCAAGAGAATCGGATATTGTGTGATGAAGAAGCAGCTCAAAATCATAGTGAATAACGTAAACTATATGTTTACACTTCCTTTCCCATTTCTCTTTCCATTCAGCCCTACTTAAATGCGATTCGAAGTGGCAAATTATCTCACAAAGTGTCGAGCTTACTTAGAATCAATTTTTTTGGTTCCTTTCTCCTTTCCATATATGTGGAACTATGCACGTCATTTGTAGTTACTATTGTTGTATGTACTTCCTCCCTCTCCATTTTAGCACGTTGCAAAATTACTCTTACAACTGTAGAGTGCTGGACGTAGTGCCAGATTTTGTCAGGATGAAAAATGGTACGGTGAAAACCTGCACAACCCTAGAGGTCCTTTGGTCGAAATAACATGCAAAGGAATTAATAGCTTTATGTAGTAAAAAGGCCCACGCAGAGTTTTTAATGCGGCAGTAGTAAAGAATCGCCCCTGTCCCTGAAAAGAGATTCTTTTCTCGTTCTATAATAATATAATGGTAGACACCAGCCTCCACTACAAACATTTTCCTCCTCTTTCCTCAAGGCAAATACTTGAAAATAAGTTTTTGATACTCTCATTTTCTGAGTGATAATATGTATTGTGTGTGGAGTTTTATATAATCATGATACTACTGGCAGTTCTCACATGAGTACTTTACCAAGAATATCCAAAATAATAAATCATTCAGGCATTTTTTCCCGAGCGGATATGTACGCTTTTCTTGCCAAAAACACAAACTTGAGTGAAAGAACTATATTTTTATGTTTTCCCTTTATGAGGTTGTGCATGTGCTTATGGCACGCCATGTGGGACCACTGCATAAGAACAACCAACATATATACAGTGCAGTGTACCGATTAAACTACACATATTGTTACAATCTGCACTACTGTCAGATTTCAAAAAATCGTCTGATTTCATTTCACCAGATGCAAATTCTTTTGATTGTAAACTTAATAAACAAAATGGAATTCAATGCAAATGAAGACATATTACAGTTCTAGTTACCATTTCATATAAATGGGAGGGAGAAAGTCAACTTCCACTTTCTCCAAATGGCATGGCACGGAGCCAGCTTGGAATTATGTAATGGTAGCTTTGTTACATGAGGAAAACAGCATTGCCAAGGGTGTGTACTGCTGATTTGACTGAAATGGCGAGCCTGCTTAGTTTCATATATATGTTGCATATATATACTACACTGTAGCTGTATAGTCAGTTATGCAATGTCAGAATCATATGATGTATGAAAAATGCTTTTGTAATGTACACGAATGTCAATAATAGCACACACACAACTTGAAAGCGTAGTAAAATGTTTCATGAATTTTTTCTCGTGCTGGCACATACACAAGCAACACAAATGGCATCACCAACATTAACATGCATGCCTTTCTCTATTATTATTATTATTTACATTTACATGAAGCAAAAATCAGTTGGGTATTTTTAGTCGTGACATTAAGCAAGATTGAAAAATCAGTTAAATTGATAAATGCTCAAAGTAAAAATGGCATGAGGGACTAACGCATGATCACAGAGAAAAGTCATCAAGTTACAAGAATTGCATCCACATTTCTACATATGTATTTCACGAGTCTCGCTAAAATGTTTCCAAAAAATAATTGGAGGTTATAGTAAAAATGCGTGTTTCTTGCTCACAAAAGTTGGCTGTGAGTGCAAAAAGTGGAAACAAATGTAATATTCTTACATCGACAAATGATGCATGCGTGTTCCAATAAACAGTGAAACAGAAAGAGAAGCCTGGAATAAGTAGAAGCAAGCACGCAAGAGACTCTCTCTCTCTCTGACAACGGTATGTGGAATAGCATTCTTTTATAAATTGATACGGTATGAAAGTGGGATTGAGGGCAAAGCTATTTTCTCGGGGAAAAACTTTATTCCGTTCAGGTGCACAAGAACGAGATCATTGATGCGATGTGTCGAGTAGTGGCACGGATAAGGAACCAATAAAGGAGATGTATGCGTGAATCAGACAGAACAGCTCGTTTTAGAAGTTCAATAAAGTACACAAATGTCTTTGATAAAAGATGCTCTATTTTATAAGGGATTATAATGAAACAAGAAAGGATTCTTTGAATACTGAAAACAAGTTTCCTCCATAATCCTCACATATGATGCTAGAAAGAAAGTGACTGAGGAGAAAGTAAATTGTGGATATAGCACACATACATCTTTTGAGAGGGTAGTAGTAATGTAATGGGAAAGTGCACAGTATTTGAGTAGGCTGCCATTATTTGCGTGAGATGTTAAACAGATGCTTGCTTCTCTTAGCATTCATTGGCTTCAATCCCTCTCGTTTGTAGTATCATCATAACAAAACGCTATCAAGCAGAGCTCTTCCCATATTTTTCTCTTTCATCCATGTACAAACATTTGGTGGGAGCTGAATTGGCTAATTCTGTGTCAACGTAAAGAATCGAAGGAGATTCTCTCACACAACTTTCTTAAATCGATGGACCTGCATACAATACAAATGGTGAATACCCATCCCAATCTACCACACCACGCCACCACCATCCCAGTTGTGAAGAAGTCATCTTCTGTATTGTCTTATAGTCTATTATATTATGCTAGACAATATTGTGAAAACTGGATCACGAATATCACGATTGCAATGAATCTTATAATGTGTGTACACCAATGTTTACTTTCATGCTTTTCCGGCTAGGTATGCTGCTGTAATATAGTGCTTGAGCAGTTCCTTTCTGATGGTAAGATTATCATTATTTACGACATCTGTATACAAATGATGTGAAAGCGGAGAAAGTTTCCTGCAAAACTTCCTTGTGCATAAAGCTGAATCAGTGCTTCCCCTTCTATGCTTTTGGGGTGAAATTGTGAGCGCTGGAAATACCAGGGATGCAAATCTTCTTGACGTAATGGCTATGCTTTAGGACCGTAGTCACAAAAATGTTGGTCGTTCCTTAGGGTTTCAAGTATAATTCGAACTATTGAGAGAGTACATTATGAGAATGGAGACTTTGAGAAAGACTTTAATTTTTACCTACCTAGGCGTTATATGCAAATTTGTAGACTTTTCCATCCAATTTTCTCCTTTTCTAAGTTGGAGTTAACGGAACCGCGCAGACTACAGTCATTGACCAGAGAAAGCCTTGAAACGGTGTCCCGTTACGATGTATAAATTCGCACGGAGGAGTTTTTCTTTGGTGACATAATTATAGTGTATGATGGGCCAACATTGCTCCATGCTTCCGTATGGGTGTGAAATGAAAGTGGTAATAAAATAGGATATGAGTACAAGAAGGTTATTGACCACCACCTATTCTGTTGATTAATGGCGATGGCTGCCATTTATATAATTAATTAATTGCCATAAATTTGTCGGCTACGAGTATAGAGCTAATAAAACCAGAATTAGCCCTTTCTTCTAGTATTATTTGGGAGTGCTTCAAGAAGTGTAATTGCCGAAGAAACTTTCTGTGCTTGACATACGACCAGCGATTGTGTTTCCATTGAGTTCTTTAGGTTTGATATTACATAATTTAACGCTGTTGGGAGAAAGTAAATGTAAAATGGGGCTTACCAAGAATGGCATAAATTTAACAACGTCTAGTTGCTATACCTTATATAATTATGGCCATAGCTTTTCCACTCAGAATTTCATGGCTAAAAGCAATGAGCAAGTTGTGTAGTATGGACTTCCTCTTCTGGGTCGTAATTGTTACATGAGGATCCATCCTGAAGATCAAGAGACCATTAAACAGAATATTGATTTGTGCGTGCTATCGTACAAGGCTCGTAAGTACTTTCTCCCTAACGCTGCAAGCTAACTAGGCTCCTCACAAATCAATGTTCGCTCCCTCGTGAATAAGTTGTCGTTTCACGAATCGTTTCCTGGCTTCCTTCTCCCGCCGGATAATAGGAGGTGGAAGTTGACTGGATGGATAAGAAAGTTTGCCAAACCACAACCTACAAGACAATAAGTCAACTGATCCACTCAAGTTTGAGATCCACCCAAGATTAGTAAGATCTAAAAAGTTTATCTTATACTAACTACAACTAAACTAGGATGGCCATATACATATTTCTTCTTCTTATATATAATGTATACTTTCTCTGTTCAAAGTTGCAATCAAATTTGAGGGTGACCAGTAAGTAGAACATGATTACTTCCACTCTACCGTCACCAACATGCTTTCACGCAAGTTTCAGTTCCCGCAGCAGTGAAAGAATAGTTCTTCTTTGTACTTGCTACATATCGAATCAATATTGGACGTACTCATCTCTGCCTTTTTCCAAACCATTTACCTGCCCAAATTGTCCACCCTTTTCTTTTGAAATATGGTTGTTTGTAGTTTGTAGTCCCTTCAGTGGTGCATAAATTCCACTGGTGGTGCTGGTGCAGAATACTTTACGGCTGACTTCATTTTTTGTGTGTCAATCCATCAAAATAAATTTCCTGTTGACTGCTTGGGCGGTGGCATTTTTACACACCAGAAAATAAAACAAGCTGACTCAACCTTCTCTGCTATTATATTTTTCATGTATGTACTTACTTGGTCGGTAAGAGTGTAACTGTTGGCAAGTAGTACTGGACTTTTTCCCTAGTAGTAGTTACCACACTAAAAAAAATTTGGCATGTCTAAAAATTTTACCCTAAATTTTAGGTCATAGGATGTGGAGAGACGCTACAATAAACTTTTTACCGTTTGTTTCCCAATCCATTTTCATGCCAAGTTGGATGGAAAGCTATAAAGTGCTTTTGCCTATTCTAATCGGCTGGACTCGTATTTTCTTGCTTCACAGCATGAAATGTCACACAGTTGTGTGATCCTCAATTGATCCGTACTTTTGCTAAATCCTAACTCGCGCAGTTATAACATTCATTTCCTTTAGGGTAAAACATGGTTTGGGTGGGCTTCAAGTTGTTTTCTAAACGAGAGATCTTCGTCTCGTTCATAATGGGCTGCCAAAATAGCCTTTTGTAGTAAAAGGGCACTTCCAGCTAGCGATATGTATGTTTGTAGCTACATAACATGGTCACACTAGCCACCATCCGGATATTTACGATCCTTAAATTTCATTACGAGTTGCTTTTCTACCTCTACGCTTTTATTGTTAGTATGACTGCTTTGTTCATTCTCAATAAACCAACTTTATGCCTCTTCTTGTCAAAACTAATGGACTAATCTAACCGACATTGCATAATAGGATAACTACATGTGAAAACGACCCATTCTTTCTCCAATGAAATGCCCATATAATACTTTCACATAATTGTAAGGACATTCCAACGGCTGATGGTAACAAGTTAATTCATACCATCCGCTCTTTAGCTTGAGCTGCGATGATGGTAGCTGAAAATGAAACGATTCTTTAGAGTATCTTATAAGTTATAATACCGTTACGTATTACGTAAAACGGTAGTAAACCTTGAAAAGTTAATTTTCTAATGTTTACTAATACTACACTAAAAAAAAATTATTAAATTTAAATCTAGCTCTGCATTTGCCTCTTTAATTACTGTAAATCAACTTTCAAAGGAACAAAATTATAACGTACTGTGATGCGCTTACCTGTCAAATTAGTATGGGACTAATACAAATATCTTCTACCTAATTCCGCTGTGTTAAACAAATTAGATATTAATGTCTGTCTCACAAAAAAGAGAGAGAATATTATTGCCGACATAACTTGAAAGGTGAAATATTGTCTCAATACCACATTGTATTACGAGATCTCATTTTCATTGACATGTTTTTTATGCAGAATACGGAGGGGTATCTCTCGTTAAATCATAAGGAATAAAAAATTAAATAGAATGCGTATTCTCAATGCTTCAACAAGATGTTTTCCTTGCCTAAATAAGGCTTATGCAGCCACAAATATAAGGCGTTTATACATATATCAAGGTAAAATGGAAAAACGAATGCAGCCACCTTTCACCTAGTCACCGAAAAGTCTCATATCTCATGTTATATCACCGTGAAAAGCCAAACCCCCGAAAGGTGTTGGACGATGCTAGAGTAGAAAAATTTTTTTGCAGAATTGGCTCCGTACTATCTTGAAAAACAGCAAGTTGTGCACGGTATGTATGAAGTTGGAGGCGATTCTGAGTAATATATTGGAACATTACATGAGCTGTTGTGTCAGAAGGAGTTTCAGTTGCAACCTGGATGTTGTTCCAGGATATAAGCTTCTTGTAAATACATTGTATGTGTCATGTTCTTTCCTTACATTTATTTAGATCACCTACCTACACAATAATAATCGAAAAACGTAAGTTGTGAAACTACCAACGTTCAAGTTTACCGAAGGATACTAGAAACAGCACGATTGTCAAAGGGAAGAAAAGTGCAAGATCATATCTCTTACACTAGCTCATATATGCATGGCATCAAAATGAATGTGATTCCTTCCTTGATAGCAGAGTTGTAACACATTTTGCTATGATTGGTAATGTTTCAACAAAACTCTAATTACCAAAAACGTATTTTAAGGCTACCTGATATCATCATCTAGAGCTTGGAAACTTAACAAGAAAAGCTCAATTGGCCTAACCGGTTCAAAAGCGCTATTTTATCCAAGTCATTATCTGACTAGATGGAAATCCATTTCCTCTCCTGTTCAACTTCTTCTGCGTCCTTCGAGTGCCAAAATGACTCCTTAGCCAGTATTCGACCATATCCCGTCCAACTCTCCACACACCAAGGTAAGCCACTACTCTTTCTACTATACGACGTCATCATTTGGTCCATAAGTTTTCAATCACAACTTGCTAGATACAATAAGTACTCTTACTTCCAGTCATATCATAGATAAAACACTCGGAAATAAAGCAGACGACGCTATGGCAGTCTGTAGATGCTTGGTTGTGTACCACAGAAACTAATTACCAAAGTAGAGAAATTCGCTGTGTCTGCTCTTAAAAGAGGTACTGTTGGGGATTCCGTTGCTAATGAAAGCACTTTCGAACTACTGGCTCAACTCGACTTGAGCTGATACTATATAATTATACATAGACACTTCATGCGTACCTGGTTGGGCAATCAAGGAAAAGAATCCGATACGGAACCTTAGTACAGCCGCTTTCTTTCCCATTTCAGAGACGTAATATGATTTTATATTACTTCATACACTAATTGGTGAAGACTTTGGTTGGTGGAAGTACCATCAGTCATTATCTCGAATGAGATTTTAAAGGCTAAAATCATCACCATACTTTCACCATACGCTATCCGTAGGCAACGTCAATACACTATATAAATGGAACGGCTAGTCCGTATTAGTTATATACCTAATAATGTTAATTATGTACGGGAAAGTGGTATAACTATGAGTAATATATGGTGGGGTTCTACATTTACGTTGAAACTAGATTGAAGTAGCAATGTATTATGTATGTTGATGAAGCCCATGAAAAGCATAAAATCTGACCTCTGTTATTCAATAGGACATGAACAAAGTTTGGAAGTTGAAACCAAGTTGAAACTCTGCCATCGAAACGACTCCCATAGGTTGGCAGTTTGGTACTCAATTGGTTAAATATTTTGGCAACTCGTGCGGTTTGCCTTTCCTTTCACCCATTTATCATGCAAAGTGTAGTCTATCTACTCATATCAAACTCATATGCCAATTGAGATAGCTTGGAAATTCTGCGGAATGGTTTCAGATGTAGGATTCGTCTAGTAGAGTTTAATGTTAATGTCGTCGTTGAGTGTAAATAAAAATGTTCCACATTTATGTCTCTGCTTTAACATACAGACAGGCCCCCAACAAATCATTCAAAAGCAAAGAAGGTAACCCATTGAAAATTTTCCATACGATGATACTGACCTAACGTTGTGTATACATCAGACGGAAAAGTGCGGAAACTCCCTTACAATTAGAAAATTACGTTATTGAATGAATACGCAGAATAATAGGAGAAAATTTGGATTTTAACAGCTCATAATCATATATATATCACCGTCATCCGTGTAGATGTGGCCACATTAGTAGAACTTGTAAAACCTCAGCTGAAAATCTGATTTCTGTGCACTTCATTGAAATTGAATTTGGTCACGTATCATCATAAATTGCTGACGTATTCCAGCTCGTTCACACAAGTGACTTGGAGATGTAGCCCAACTACTTGACACGGCATTCGCAAGAACATTCAACCGATACAATAGCGTTTGAACGGCATTTAAGATGTGCTTGACGGAAACAGGAGAAATATGGAACAGAAACAAAATTAGCTCAACTAAACATTACATGAATATACAGAAGGGTGTATATCGGTACTTTTGCTTACATGCAAAAATAATAGATGGACTGCTGACATGATAAATTCCGAAAAAATCTGTACTAATCATAAAACGACATTGAATAAACATGTAACGGTAACGTACGAATGGAGTTGTGAGCACAAATCAAGCCATGGCACTAGCAACCTACTTTTTGGCAAATTTAGGTCCATTACATATGTTTGATATCAGTGTACTATTGCCTTTTTACAAGAGCTCTGCAACAGATGTAAATTATGAGGACCATGTGTCTGGGAATATTCGGAGTCAACTGCAAATGACCATATGTCGTGTCCAATCCCACGAAACCCTTGGTATAGTACCTCGGAGAGAAAGTCTGCTGTGCATACATTGCAATCAAATTAAATCTTAACTGACTGGGTGGGTGTAATGATGAACGACTCAATTGCAGCCTAACACCACATTTAGTTTCGCACGTCACGAAATTCATGGGCAAAACTGTGGTCTTTTATCGTTCCGATATAAACTGGAAATTAATCTCATGCCTTCTACACATCGGGTGGCGGTCGGTGAGCAGAATGACAGGCTTCAAAAGTATTAGAGGATGAAGATGAAAAGTATTCAGAGGAGCCATAATCTTGTGTACATTGGAGTCTCACTTGTGCTATAAATCCATAGATATTTAATATCAAACAAACCACGGACAGACTCATTATTCCAGCCGGTCTACGCCTGGGGGTTCACACCGCATCCAAGTAAACTCGGCCACATCTCGAGCATGCATAGAGATCTCATCAAAAGTTTGATGTAAGCAGAAAATGTGCACGTAGAAAAGTTTGCGTCTATGGAGCCTTCTTTCACTTCTTGATCCAGTTTTAAAACAGTTTCCTTGATCAACCTACAAAAAACAGTCGTTACCAGCCATCATAAATCGCGTACCTAACCTCTCCGAAGATGAAAGCCTACAGCTTATACTTTGAAATGCTTATAAACCAGAAATATGCATTTCCCAAATAATTTTTTATATAACACGGTGCTACATGAATTATGAACGTAGAGCAGGATATGAGCCTACATAATATTAATATTATGATGTAGTTTGCATTAGCTTCTGTTTTCTTCACTCAACCGATGACCGACCGTGCAAAGCTGAGAAAATTTTGAAGGTTTGGAGTCATAATAACCCGAAAAAGCGAATGATATATGGCATGATAAATATAATGAATATGTGGAATGAAGTCGAAGTCATGCGTTCACTAGAATCATAATACACGGATAATGATGATGCACTTACACGTCACTCATTGCAAAGCCGATGGATTCATGCACTCCCTCCTGTTCACATTGGCATGGTCTTAGTTAACTGTGGTCAGGTGGTTACACACGGTAGGCAAACAGTCAGTAGTGCAGCGAACCGAGTCGAGGAATGGTGGAGCAAATCGTTAGCATTCCTGAGTGCTTCACCTCTGGAAGACAACATCGCTCTGAGGACAGGTCAACAACGTTCATAAATACCTGTGTATGATCCACCTTCTGCCCCGAAGATATATATAAGGGCTACAAGGAAAAATCCACGCTGCGTCGATCATTAAT